>JABFPJ010001012.1:0-29927 GCA_022817425.1 Gryon sp. ZL-2020 | reverse complement strand
TTTATCCAGCAATTCTTTTATTCCTTAGGAATTGCTGGATCAATTTTGGTAATAAACAAACTCTTTTTTTCGGCACCGTAACCGAACTGGTTTTATGTAAACAAGGGCACTTGAGCAATCACCTTAAGTTTTAAAATTATGAATATGTTTCATATTTTTAGGAAGTTTCAACAACATATAATCTTGCGATAATAACTGGTCCCAACATGAGCGGCAAAACGACTTATTTGAAACAGATAATTCTTTTGCAAATTATGGCTCAGATTGGCTGCAGTATCCCTGCAACTTCAGCAGAATTTAGAATATCTGATCGTATATTTTGTCGCATTTCTCCGCGCGATTCGTTAGAATGTACGTCATCGACATTTGTCGTAGAAGTAAGTAGATTGTTATTTTTTCACATTTTGCATGCTTCAGGCAATTTTTATTTTAATTAATATTATTTTTCTATAGATGAAAGAAATGCAGCTCATCTTGAAGTCACTGACTAACACATCATTAATTATATTAGACGAACCCGTTAACAGCACTGCCGTTGATGAGGGTACTGCTTTAGCTTGGGCAATTTGTTCCAAAATCGCAATGTCACCAGCATTTACTTTCGTGTCAACGCATTTTTTAGAATTGACTCAGTTGTCGAACGTATATTTCAATATCAAAAAGTAATTTCCTCATTTATTTGTAATTAATATTTGTATATTTTAAACATAACATATTTTAATGAAAATATATTATTTTTTAGCTTCCATCTCGAATGTGTATTACTTGAAAATTCGAACGGAGTACTTGATTTCAAGTACAAATTAAAAGCTGGTATAACTCCGCTTAGTAACTATGGTATAGCTGTTTTAAAGATGTGCGCTTATCCACAATCTATCATCGAACAGGCAGAAATGTTACTCAACGATTTGTCGTTGGAAATGGGAGTAAGTAAAGATTCAGTTGTAAGTTAGTAGAACATTCAAAAATAATCTGAAATATTAATTTGAACTTTTTTACTGTTATTTCAACAGAAAGTTTCTTTAAGAGATGAAACTCAACCACTACCAATTGACGCAATTTGTTACAATTACTACGCTAAACTTGTGGAATTGGATGAACAAAGTGAATTGAACTACGCTAGTGTTTCTGCTTTAATTAATGAAATGCGTAACGATCCCAGAATGAAAGATTTGGTGCCTCTGGAGAAACCCAAACAGGTTGTGGAGTGTAAAGTTGTAGAAGAATCTAAGACATCTGTTCCCAAAATGGAAACTGAAAATCATCTGAAAAACGAACCTTCTATCACAACAGAAAGCAAACCAAATGATGACAAGAATATTCTTATGTCTGAAGAATCGAGTCGAAAGACAGTAACATTTAAGAAAGAGCTGGTAGAAGATTCAAACCAATCTGAAAGTCCAAAGGTTTTGGAAAAACAATGTATAACTTCAACTCCAAGTAGTAGTTCTTACAAAGCTGATTCCTCAAGTAACGTAAGAAGCAGTTCCTCGAAAAATTTAAATAAAAGTATACCCTCTATAGAAGAAAGGGAACCAGAAAATTACCATGATCTTGATGATTCATCAATCGAATTTCTGATTAATCAGAAATACGAGAATCTCTCAATTTCCATGAATTCGAAAGAATCATTTAAGAATTTAAAATGCGTTGATAACGAAGATTCTCCAAATCTGAATATCAGTTTAAGTAATAATTCTTCTGACTTAAGTTCAAATAACTTGTTAAGTTCGAAGCTTTATTTATCAAGAGCATCTATTGGGAGAGAATCTTTCATTTCGCCATCGTTTTCCGTGAAATCGACACGCAGAGTACCGAGCTTCAATTACGATCAAGCATCTCTTCTACAAAGTTTCTCAAAGCCAGTTTCAAATCTCAGTAAAGTAGTGTATAATAAAACTCCAAAGACAGACCATAAGTTATTAAAGAGAAACCACGACTCATTTTCAAATGAATTGTTATTCATGCAAAAAAATTCAGACGATTTTGAGAAGAGTTTTAGCTTAGTAAGTCGAACTAATTCGGAAATAAGCAGTCAGGCATCAACTGTAGATGTACATGAAATTTTTGGAACAGCCCACTGTTCCCGATACTCTTCGGACAACAGTAACTTGATGTTTCCTAAAGAGATGTTTGAATCACAGAACTTAAGCAATAAAAGCTTCAACGACAATAAATCGATATTCACTATGAGTCGATCGCAAAGCAGTTTATCTTTGCCAGATTTCAGGGCGAAGGTTGGAAGACAATCTTCCATCATTTCCACGGATAAAACTGTTACTTTAAAAAGTGATGAATCTAATAAAAGTCAGTTTTCGGGAATTCTTCCAGTGCAGAATCAGAAAAATGTAGACGTCAATATTGTAAGAACAAAGGATCATTCTTTTTCTAACAAAAGCGTAAATAATAAAGAAAATGTTAATGCGACTTCAAACTTTTTGAATGATATTTTTAAAAGTCCTTTGAGGAAGCGAAAGAAAGTTGATAAAATTGAAAACAGTTCGTCAGATATCTTTGTTATGACTTCAAGTGCGGCAAAAGAAGCGGAAATCTTTCGTAAAATCGAGGGTAACGATTTCGATGAAACCATGTTTTATGAAAAGATTGGTCAAAGAAATAAGCAAGAAGATGAAATTAGTTTTTGCAAATGTAGCTACAAAAGTTCACAAGATTCTGAATCAGTCAAGATTCTTTAAAAAATATGTAACAAAACAATCATTTATTAATTTTTTGTTCATTCATTTGATTTAATCGAAATATTTTTAAAATAATTTTTGTAATTTTAACATTGTAATTGAAGAAAATCAATAATATCAAAACAAAACATTTTGTATGAATTTTCAATAAATTTAAAATTGAAATGAATACACTATTTTGTATACAATTATTTAAATAAAGTTGAAAACATATAGCAGTAACAATAATTTTTATTTTCAGTCGTCATTATAACGTATTCTTACATCTCAATGGTCAATAAGCGTGCTTCGCTCGTTTTACTTAAACTGGGACTAGTTTTGCGTTATAATTTATAAATTAAATACATAACGCGAGTCGAGAAATATGTATCGCTGATCTCGACAAAGTATTTGCCATGCAATTAACTTTACCATCACGTTACCATCCGTTGAATTGCCGAAATTGCGTAAAACTTAAAAAGCGCAAAATAAAGAGTAATTAGTTTTAATGAATCCAAGCATACGGAAATTGATCAAGATCCTTATATAAGAAATGCTTTTTAAAAAACTTTATTTATTATTATTATCTATTATTATTTATCTATTTTACTTTGTTAAAAATAATATTAATGATTAATTATAATTATTCGATTTTAATATATAATCTTATTTTAATTTGATAAAATTGTACGTATATAATGTTTTTGGTATAAAATTGTAATGAATCTTATGTGCATTTCATTTTCGTATGCTAGGATATAGGAATAATATACACAATGAGTTGTAAAAAATACATCCCTCATAAATGTCTAGCAAAACTACATATTTTTCTGTTCCTGTAATTTGGCAATAGTCACATCGATCGTGAACGTTTTTCTTTGTTTTTTTTTTCAGTCGATCGATTTTCTACACATATATACGAGAAACTTGATAAAATATGCGGTAAGTAATAAGTTGATAAAGTTACAATTTTCACACTTGTACAAAATCTGTCAACTACGGGCTGGAAGGTACGCGATTGTTGGCTTATCGCAAAACGTTTCTATTTGGCAAAACATTCATTGTTTCTTTCATTTTTTTATTTATTTAATTCTAGTTTGATACTTTTCGTAACCCTGGTTGAATTTTGTTTGTTAATTTCTGTTTCATTCGTGACATTACGTATAAATAGTTTTGATTTTCATTTAAAAATTGACTAAACTTTTACAAGAAATATTATTTACTGAAATACATAATGCATATAGAATTTTTTTTTCTTTAGTGTTAAATCTCGTAGAAATATAATAATTCAGTAATAATTTGTTTAAGAATTCATAAATCCAATAGAATATTTACGCGTTTCTATTACTAGACAAATTACCAGATAGATATATAAATTAAATCTTGTTGTTATCAAATTGTAGAATACTTTTAAGACAATATTCCTATAGGGTTGAAACTAATAGAAATCATAAATTTCGCTTTTAATTTAATTTAAATGCTTTATTATTTTATTTTTCTATCAGTTCTTTATATGATATCAATGATAAAATTAAGTAAATAAATAGTTAAAGAATGAATTTTACTTTAACATGCTGCATGATTTTGTTAGTTAAAATGTACTTTTGCAAGAGCATATTAATGCTGAATTTAATTTTTTTACAATTTTATAATTTCTATTAGTTGGAATACTTTTAAGATCCAATTGTACACACGTATATGTAACTGCTTTACAAATGAATACGAATTCGACAAAAATAGATAATATATTTGACTCATATAAAATATATATAAGCAAATATGCTGTTTAAAACAACTTGTAAAGTATAAAAATAGTGTAGTTTTTAGATGTGTTAGCAAACTAAATCTACTATGTAATTATTTGTTATAAGTATACAATGTACATAATGGTATACATACACGGTATATACAGAAGTAAAGATTTATTGATTTGAACTATTAGATTAGATTGGGAACAACAATCTATTGAATAATAATAATTTTGACGTAAACATTAATTAATTAATTCTACATTGAAAAAATAAAGTAACACTTAATTAATTGAAACATACAGAAAGTAAATGAAATAACAGTTGCAAAATAATATATATTTTATATAATATATATAACACTATATCTTTTAATATAAAAATGAATTACAAAATTACTATACATGCAAAAATATAAGATTTGAAGTAAACATAACAACGAGAAGACTAAAGTATTGATAGAATTGAAAGTGAATTACAAATAAAGAAATTTTGAGTTCGAATTATCTCAAATCAATATTTCTTTAAGTTATAAACTATCACGAGAAACATGATTTTTACAATCAAAACTTCTGTTTTAGCTTAATCTTATAAATACAAGGAAAGTATGTAATAAAAAATATGATTATTCAATAAATGTGACGTTTAGGGTAGATTAAAAATATCCTAAACAAAAGTTAGGAATTATATTGATTCACTTTAATCTGTTTCGATGTTTAAATATTCGTTGTGAAGGTGAACGTATTTGAATTATAGTGACAATTTAACTGTTGAATTTTAATCAAGCAATAATGTTAAATGTCATTCATAAACTAATAATATATAAAATAATTATGTGAAATAAATAAATTTCGTAATCATGATCACAGACAATATTGAAAATAAAATGTCAAATCCATCCGATCTTTAAATAGAAATTTTGCATGTAATTTACAACTAAGCGACAACTTAAACATTTTCAATTGCCCGTAACAAATCCGGGAAAAACATTCATACATGATACAAATTCATGCATAACAATGATAATTAAAAGTAACTAATTGCGATCGAATATGCAGTGTGTTATTGACTAATCATAAAAGAGTTACCATTAAACTTGTTTATGGCAGACTATAAATGATCAGTTTTTAATTTCAGATCACTGTAAACATATGCAGTATATTTAAAAAATTGTTTCTAATTTTTTTTGTCGGATTCGTAATCAGAATAAGAAAATGAATAAATTATAAAAGATTATTTCATGCAACTAACTGATCGTAATTTAGTAATGTAAATTATGCGATGATCTGGTGATGTTTCCTAAAATGAATGGTTATGCTTATCGGGCGATTATTTTACACATCGGAAGTATTTGGATTATTGGATGTGCCTCGTGGATGTAGTTTTAACTACAGTCCCGAGATTGATAAAATAGGATGTAACCGGTCTCAGAATTCTTTTGTATGTCAGAAGTGAGTCCGTAAAAATCTTCTATGGCCGATGCATCAATTTTCTAAAACACAAGTTAATATATTAATTAATTCAAACACATATAAATGGGGAAAAATAATGTAAAATTAATTTTGATTATAAATTCTTACATCCACCATGTCGTCATCGAATAACAACCATAATCCGTGACTTTTTACTATAGAAATATAATGTCCCCTGTTAGGCCCACTTCCGCAGTGAATAACTACTGCGACTAAATCATAGAGGCGATCTGGATTGACAGCATCATCACTCTAGCAAAGTATAAAAAGAATATTTAAATTATTCAAAATGTATGTATTATTTTAATTAATATTTTTTTAATAATACACAACTCACCGTGTTAAATAGCCTAAGCTCTAATGGAAATACTACTCTGTGAGACACTTTGATGTGTCTATTATATTGTTCAACGTATTTAAATCGTTTTAAATGCAAAGCTAAAATCATTGGCAACTTTTTTACCCTCATGCATTTCTGTGAAAAAAGAAATATACATAGATTTTTAAATGTTATCATTTTAACTTTACTTCTGTATTACTTTTTATAAAGTTGTACAAAATTTAAATATATTTATACCTGAGCTTCTTGATAGCTACTACAATGGTCACATTTAAATTTATTTTCACTACAAAGAGTCTCAGTATTTGAGAAACATTTTAGACAGTGAGTAATAGAAGTGTTCTGATCAACGTCGACTTGAAGATCGAAAAAATCTTCGTCTTTACTTGACACAGTTTCACAATTAAGGCATCGCGTTTCTGAAGTTAAGATCCCTTGAAATATTTCATGCACCCACGTAGGCTCCGGAGGAGACCCAGCATCACCAGCTCCGTTCTTACCGTTCGCTGATTTACTTTGGTTTCTCTCCGCTTAACAAAATACAATACAATAATCAATTATAAAAGTTAAGAATCTCAAATAAAAATATTGGATAATTTATTTGTAAAAGAATTGTTACCTAAAATAATTTCGTTGATGTGGTTGATAAGAAAATTTAAAAATTCATGAGCATCTTGTTGCATATAGTTATCAAATTCCTCTGTAATCGTATTAAAAATCAATTAGTTTAACATGAAAATATTTTATCTTAATTAGAAAATGTACAATTAAAAAAGTATTTTACCTTTTTCTTTTCTTAATCTAGCGATAAATTTTTTTGGTGCTATGGATCCAACTTTTTTCTTTTGCGTGGCTATACTGTGAAACAAATCGGCCAAACAAGTTAGCAGAGTTTCCTTAGTTCTCTTATTCCTAGCTTTATACTCCAAGACTTTTTCTCTGAATGGCCGACAAAAGTATAAAGCTTGCAAAACTGAATTACTGTAGCAAGTATTGCCAAACTGAAATAAAATTTGTTTGCATTAAGATTTTAACATTGCATATTTCAATATTAGTTGTTAAATTAACTTTTAAGAAACATACATTTACAAGTCCAAAGTAATGTTCATTTGGAGGGAATTGATCGGCACCAATATCTCTCTCTAGCTGCGATATATTTGCACCCTGAAATTAAAAAAAATAAATAATTGTTAATACTTTTTTTAATTAATGAAAATCATATATCTTAAATGATGACTTTTTATATTTTTAAACTAAAATCATCATTTAATTTTTTTTTTAAATAATTTCGATTATTTTTATAATCATTTTAGAATTAAAAAATTTACTAGAGATAGTAAGCATACAAATATATTCATAACAAAGTTGATTAGCGGTGATCTTCAGCGATCAATTGTCCAATATAAATCATTTAAAGTTGCAACTTTCAATTACAAATGTCATTAATGTACAACTAATGACATAAAGACCAACTCAAAATCTCGCGTACATAAATGTTCTCGCAATCTTTTGATTACGTCTTTTATCTTATTTACATACATGTTTCTGGTCTAACCAAAAAAAAAAGTCACCAATAAATTAAATATACGATTACTTCTTATACTAAATCTTAATCATTATATATAAAATAAATAAATATATGACATTAAGAGAAAAATTTTCAAAATTTTTACCATTTTCGTGAGTTAATTGTTGCCTAAATGACGAAATTTGATAATTGTCGTGTGAACGTTCGACAATGAAATACGTTCCATCATATTTGTTAGATTATGAAATCATGGACGAAATAATCTGAGCGATGTGTTGTTGAATGAAATTGACCGATTTGTGGCGGTCATTTGACAGCGACAACAAGAAACCTTGGCGTAGAAAAAACAAACGTCGTTCAACGGTCTGCGTGTCAGCAGCGTTGGCGTATATACACGGAAACAGCCAGAAAGATCAAAACAACTAATTTTGTCTGATCAAAATCTGAGCAAATTAAAAAACACAAACATGCAAATTTATTGTTATTATTGTTTGACAGTTGATGACGATTACAAGTCACACACAAGATCACGTTAAAGTGTAAAATGCTTGTCGGCTTTAATTTCTATTGACGGCACTCGACTGCTTTAAACAGATCACCGACGATTCGCGATTTGCCTGCATTGGCACATGGCGCTATCCGCCATTTAAGTATGTGTGTGTTTTCAAACGCGCGATTCTGGAAATATCTTATTTTTTTATTTTAGTTATTTTTTTTATTAAAAATAATAATTTTACTTGATCAACTTTATTCTTATTCATCAAAAAAATTAACACATTCTTACTTATTTTTTATTTCTTTTGTTTTAATAACAAAAATTAATAACTTCAGTTTTCTATTCTGAAATAAAATTACAATGAAATTGCAAATTTTGTGCATTAACACATTTTTTGCAAAGTTTTTTTTTGATTTTATTATATTTTATAACCCTTCGGGTGAATTCGCAAGAATATAAATTGTGTATTCTTTACTGTTGTTTTCAGTGACTATTAATGCCATCTAGGTTATGAGAATATGTTGGTCACGTCATCTGACAACATCTGTCAAAAATCAAACCTCATTGAACAGGTTGGAAAAAGAGAAAGAAAACAGTACGTTAATAAAAAGGAGTTTATGTATTTATTTCGTTTGAAAAATAAATTGCGTTATTATTAGTGTAAAATATTGAAATGAGTGCTCCTACAGGAAATACGGTAAGATATTAATTTCTATATTATAAAAAAAGCAAGAAATAAGTTAAGTTTTGTTGTTGAATTTACAGGTTATTTTATAAAACTTTCTCTTCAACATGTCATAATTGAATTATTATTAATTTATTGTTATTTTGACAAAGTGTGTATTCTAATTGAGAAAAATATTTCAATTATAATTTATTTTGTTATTTTTTATATATTTACGTAATATTTATTATATATTAAATAAATTATTAAGGGTATGTAATATATATTGGAGAAATATTTTTTTTGTTTTTCAAATATTTATTTTAAATATTTATTCTGAATTAAAAATAATATTATTATTAGATTTTGCTATGTAAGCAATAAATAAATAAATAATTTTTTTTTCAGTCTTCACAAGCGAGTGTCCAGGAGTTTAGTATTCGAGTACCAAAGTAAGTCAATAATAACACAAATTTCAATCTATCTATGACGTAAAAATAAAACAAAAAAGTAAAGATAAATAAACTAACAACCTTAATATTGTTTGACATATTAACAAATGATTATTAAAATTTTAGAAACAGTAAAAAAAGGTACAATGTGATGCGTTTTAACGGAAACCTGAATGTGGATTTTACAAAATGGACCCAGGTAAAAATGGAACGAGAAAATAACATTCGTGAATACAAAGGAGGTGTAGATGAAGAGATGCCGAAGTTTGGGGCCGGCTCGGAATTCGGACGCGACGCCAGAGAAGAAGCTCGTCGTATGAAGTATGGAATAACGAGTCGAAAATACAAGGCAGACGATCAGCCTTGGATTCTAAAATCGGGCGGAAAAACTGGTAAAAAGTTTAAAGGCATTCGAGAAGGCGGTTTCAGCGAAAATGCGGCTTATTATGTTTTTATTAATGCTGCACAGGGTGCCATTGAAGCTTTTCCACTTAATGAGTGGTAAAAACAATAATTATAATAACAATACTTATTACTATAAAAAATAATAAATACAGCTTGTATAATTATATAATTTTTTTGTTCATTTAGGTATAACTTTCAACCAATTCAAAGATATAAGGCATTGAGTGCAGAAGAAGCCGAGCAAGAATTTAGTCGTAGGAATAATGTGTACAATTATTTTAATTTGATGGCAAAGAAAATGGCGCGAAATGAAAATGATGGAGCAGAAGAAGAGCCAGAATTGGGTGACACTGGTAAAACCAAGCGACCGACAAAAAAGGAAAAAGATTTTAAAATTTCGGAAATGGATGAGTGGATGGACAGCGACGACGATGAGTCTGAAAGCGAGGCTGAAACTGAGAAGAAAAAGGCGAGCGACGATGATATGAATAAGAAAAAGAAGAAAAGTAATTTTTGCAGTGACACTCAATACTTTGAATAAATATTTTAATTTGAATAATTAATACTTATTTGTGTTTATTTTGAATTCTAGCAACTGCAACAAAAAAGAAGAAGAAGAAACGTGATTCTGACGACGAAGCTTTCGAAGAAAGTGACGACGGCGACGAAGAAGGCCGAGAGTGTGATTACATTTCTGATTCTTCTGATTCCGACACAGAATTAGAACAACAGAAGGAAATCAAATCGGTCGCTGAAGAAGATGCACTGAGAAAATTGTTGGCGTCGGATGAAGAAGAAGAAGACGAAGAAAATGCCGAAAAAGAAGATGATGAAAAGAATGACGATGAAGAAAATGGAGGCGACGATAAAGTTCGTTTTGTTTTTAGTATTATTTTCATAACACATATTTGAAAATTATATACAATTTAATATAATACTTTGAATATTTGTTTTTCAGGATAAAGATAAGAACAAGGACATCGAGAAGAAGAAAGATAAAAAGAAAAAGAAGAAACAGTCGAAAAAGAAGGACAAAAAGCCTGGTCAGAGTAAAGATTCGTCGAGTGAGATTTCGAGCGATTCGGGTTCGGATTCCGATGTACAGAAGGAAACAAATAAGGATAATAATAAAAAGCCAAATAGCGCACATAGTTCGCGATCAGCAACACCGACTCCGGCTGCAGCTGCAGTTGATGCGATGAAGAGAAAACAATCCGGATCGCCAGATTTGTCGCAGGCCAAACGATCGAAATTGGACAATTTCAATCTAGCACCTACATCGTATATTGTGGGATCTAGGTAAACTGATTTTATTCATCTTAAATATAATGTTTAAAAAATAATGTATAATTTGAAAGAATTTAATTATGTGATATATGAATTAAATTAAAAATTAAGGAACATTCAATTATTTAATACTTTTTCAAAATTACAGCGACTCTGGAATCACGGAAGACGCGGTGCGGCGTTATTTAGCCCGTAAGCCAATAACCACAACCGAATTATTGCAAAAGTTCAAATCAAAGAAAACCGGATTATCGTCGGAGCAACTGGTTAATGTTATGACTCAAATACTCAAGAAAATCAATCCCACTAAGCAGACAATTAAAAACAAGATGTATCTATCGTTACCTAAGGCCTAATATAAGTTACAAAACTGGACCTTTGCGACTGTATCATGTTATAAATAAATATGTTAGCGCAATTTTTGCACTTTTAACTGGTTATGTATAAAAGATAAGTTAATTATAAATTGTAAGAAGATAGTTGATTATAAATAGGCTAGAAAATAGTTTTTTAATCACAAGTATTGTAAAATATGATCGTATTTGTTTTCGGTATACTTTTTGCGTAAATTAAAGTTTCAAATCAATGTCTTATCGTGCAGAAAATTCAAAATAATTTGTTATACAATTTTTTCATCGTTAATCAATGGAAATAAATGTTGAACAACTAAATTTATCTTTTAAAAAGACTATTATTTCTGTATTCTTCATAACCAAACTTAAACAAATCTTGAAATATAAAAAGAAGTTTTTAATACATTTATCGCATGTTTGTTCTAGTATTATAATTATTTTGAATGTTTATTTATTCTTTAAACATTATTTTTTTGATTATTATATATATTTCTTAATTTTTCGTTAATTAATTTCATAAAGTACAGCATCGCTAGATGGCATAAGGAACAGTCAGTGGAAGGTACAGCTGTTTTTCATACACCCCCCTCTCTCAAAGTTGAGTCTCCATCATTGAGAAATACTTCGAAACTTTGTTAACTTCGAGGTTAAGATTATGTCAGAACATGTGATGGGTGTCATAAGTTGACATAACATTGTTTATGTTTGATTGTTAATTTATATGTTTTATATTTGTTGTTAATTTTGTTTAACAAAACAATGCCTGTGTCATGTTCAACAAATTGCGGGAAAAACGCTATATTAAAGGCATGTAATCAATCATATACTTAATTAATTGTAATATTTATATTTTTAATTACTTAAAAGATTGTTTAGTTAAATATATGATAATTACAGCGACCCAAAACAGGAGATGCCTTATGCAAAGAATGTTTTTTTTGGGCATTTGAGACTGAAATTCATTATACAATTGTCAATGGAAAGTTATTCAAAAAAGGTGATAAGGTAGCAATTGGAGCATCAGGAGGAAAAGACTCGACTGTTTTGGCTTATGTGATGAAATTATTGAATGAACGATATAATTATGAACTTGATTTATTTTTACTGTCAATCGACGAGGGAATTACAGGTAAAATATGAATAAATAAAAGCATTATTTTTCTTTTTAATAATAAATTAATATGTAATTTTGTTAAAAAATGATGAATTTTTATTTCAGGATATCGAGACGATAGTTTAGAAACTGTCAAACAAAACAGAGATGATTATCAGTTACCTTTAAAAATATTGTCTTATAAAGATTTGTATGGCTGGACGATGGATGCAATTGTTGAACAAGTATGAAAAAATCAACATAATAAATCAAATTATAAAACAAGTGTACTAACAAATATTATTTTTTATATTTAATTAATGCATTATTTTAACAAACTATATTTTTATACAAACTTTTTGATACAGATTGGTCGTAAAAATAATTGTACATTCTGTGGAGTTTTTCGAAGACAAGCGTTAGACAGAGGTGCAGCTTTATTAGGCGTTGACTGCATTGCCACAGGTCACAATGCAGATGATATTGCTGAAACTGTTTTAATGAATGTTTTACGAGGTGATATTGCTCGATTACAACGCTGCACATCTATTATTACGGTAATTTTTTCATTACTGCAAAAGTTACAATAAAAATTATAAAATTTATCTAAGTTATTAATATGTTTTTAAATTTGCAGGCAAGTGAAGATTCAATACCTCGATGTAAGCCTCTAAAATACACATATGAAAAAGAAATCGTGATGTACGCATATTTCAAAAAGCTGGTTTATTTTTCTACGGAGTGCATTTTTGCTCCTGATGCTTATCGCGGTCATGCACGCATGTTTCTTAAAGATTTAGAAAAAATACGCCCTTCTTCGATCATTGATATTATTCATTCAGGTACGAAAACAAACATAACTTTGATTACAAATCAAAATTGATTATTTTATAAATTCGACGTCTTTTTAAATGAATTGTATATTTTATTAAAACTTTCAATTTTCCATTGTTTATTACATATAAATTTGTTTATAATACATAAATAAAATCAAGTTGAAAATCTCATTGCATTCATAGTAAAATCTATGAAATTGTGCGAAAATCAATTTTACAGGGGTTTTCACTTGATTGGTATATTTATGTTATGATTTGTTCTAATTTCTTTTTATATTAATAATAATCATTATATAATAATTACAGGAGAACGTCTGCAAGTGAAAACTGGTGTGAAACTTCCCGAACGACGAAACTGTACACGTTGCGGCTTTGTGTCTAGTCAAGAAATTTGTAAAGCCTGCGTTTTATTGGAAGGACTCAATCGAGGTCTTCCAAAATTAGGCATCGGAAAGTCTAACAAAGCCCGTCAAATAATGATCCAAACAGCCGAAAAATCATCGAAAAATAGTGATTTTTAACAAGTTATACTGCAGTTTGTAATAAAAATATATCTATCAATATTTCTTCTCTTATTTCTTGACGAACATATATTTTCTTTTTAAATCAATGCTCCATTCATAAAAATTAAAATTTTAATATTAAATTAAAATACAAAATTTAATTATTAAATACAGTAGATATATAATTGTATTTTTTTCTTTGCAAAACCCAAATCAAGTTTTCTGATTTGTACAATAGGTAATTCATTGAATCAGACTATATAAGCCGGCGCTTTTTGTGCAATGGGTTTTCGGCAAATTGGACAGCCATTTACAATATTATCCGAGCAGTCTTCGCACAGGCAAACATGACCGCATGGAAGTAAAATGATTTCACGTGGATGTGTACGACAGACAATGCATCGTTGATCTTCGCGAAGATCAGTTTCGCGAACTCGTTGTCTTCGTTCTTTACGCGATGCTGCCAATTGTTGACGCAATTCACTTGCTAATCTTTGTTCCTCGCGACTTTTCCAAATTCGTCTTGCGACGATTCCGCCGATTACTACTCCAATTGTACCAAATACTAGGCAAAGCCATCTATACCAAATAAATTAAATTAATTTATTTTTTTAATATTATCTAGAGTTGAATTGTTGAGAAACGCATTGTATTTTATACCTATAAGTTTTTCTGCGTTCGTCTAATGTTCTTAATAGTGAACTGACAGACATCGTTGTTAAATAGAAAGGAGTACCATCTACTGGCGGTTGTAAAACTAAGGAACTTGGCGATTCAGGGGACGATGTTAATTCTCCTATGCCAGTAATCACTGCTCCTTCTCGAAGCATTTCTTCTGTGGATTGTAGTCCTCTTTGTCGAACTCCTATTATTTAAAGTAAATATTTTTCAATAAATTATTCTATTTTTTGTATTTTATACTATTGACTTTGATAGTTTATTATTATACCTGTAATAAATCCCCAGAGATGAGCCCAAAATTTGGGTACACTTGGCTCAAAGTAGTCGGACACCGTATCCATATCCAAAATTTCTGCTGCCAATGCATCAGAAACTTCGACTTGAAAATTACCATTTTTCAGTGCAAATGGTACTGTATTATAAGATTCTTGTAAAATACGTTCTTGGTCAGTCCTAAATCAATCCAAAAAATTACATTAAACACCTATTAAATATAATAAAATAATTTGGTCTTCAACAAAAAATAACGACAATAAATTAATTCAACAAAACTTGTTGAACAAAAGAGGAAAAATCATTTACTTGTAAAATTTTACAGTATATCCCAATAGTTTCCTAAAATTGTTATTCATTTTATAGCGAAATCTTGACAAATATAAATAAAATAAAAAATCTTATTATTGAAACATGCAAATATAGATCTTTTTATATATATGTATATATAAACTGAAATATACCAAAAGCCTGCAGTGCATCTAGCGATGACATGCTCTTTAACACTAAGTCGTTGAACGACACCTTTGACATTGCTAATATTAACACTTTGCAATGGTTCACCTAGAGATTTAACGGCGCCTCTTATGGCTATATAATCACATTTTCCTGTTTCACTGTTTTTTACGATTTCATTCAAGTCTGGTCCAACTTCATGAAATTGTGCATTCTAAAAATAAAGTTCATTTTAATTTTGCCTATCAATTACATAAACATTCGATGATAAATATATAACAAGGAAAATGAATTAATCATAACTGAATTTTTTATTAAAACATTCAAAAAAGTAATATGTTGATTTAAAATATTATATAATCTTCAACCATGATTTAAAAATATCTCTTAGATATGAATTTTTTGAAAATCTATCTTAATATGTCACAAAATTAAGTTCATTTTTAAAAATATTAACTAACCTTAATTGACGCAAGAGCATTTTTGCAATGATAATATTGTTTAAGACATACGCCGAATATAATAGTGTCAATTCCAAGAGCAATAATTCCTCCTAAATAGTCCATGTTTTGAGGATAAGGTTAAATTGTATCTTGAAATGACATTAGAGTTGCACAATAAACATCATTATAACGGCAAAATTAATGTTCCGTTCTTGTTTCTTGGCCGATGTTTTAAGTTGATGTTTAAATCGAAATTAATGACTACAAAATTTGGTTAACAGTTCATCATCAAACTTAAATTCCAGAGATGCATTGTCGTATTATTACAAACTGTTTTACCAACGGATCTTCTGTGTGGTCTGATATTTCTAATTCAGTTTCGATTTCGCAAAGACAGAAAGCGTAACTCGTCTGTCTTTGACGGGCTGGAAAAGAGACTGTCATCTTTTTTACAAATCTTTAGGTGTGCAAAATGATGTTTTTCGTTAATTGTAAATAAGATTAGGTAATATTATTTATATTTTTATTTTATTTGTAATTTTAAACATTAAATAATATTTATATTTTTTATTTAAAATAGTTATTATAGTTAAATTATTTTGTTATAAAAGTACAGTATTTTAAAAATAATTGTAAATTAAATAATATTTTCAAAACAATTATTATTTTCTAATATATTGTTGTTTAAACATTGAAATTTGATTTACGATAAATGAAAAAAGTAATACTTATTATTTCAAATTAATAAACTTAGGAATGAATTAATGAAACCAATAAAAGACTTTGTGTTTACATGCTGTTTTCTACGAAATTCCACAGTGCGATTATTTTAATTAAAAGTTGATAAAACACAAACATGATAAATGATAACTTTTGTTCGATGGCATATACCACTTTTCATTAAATTCAATGCTTTTTTTTTGTTGCAGATACAAAAAAGGCTGTCAGATGTCGTTAAAACAAGGATGCACATTGACGTATGTTTTATTTTACTGCAAAAATGAACATTTTTTCCGTGGATAACAATAATGTAAATGAGATCAATGCAGAGTGCAGAGAGCGTTGCTCTAAGTTCAAATACTTTCCAATTTGACTCATGTCACAAACTGTCATTTAATCAATACGTCCGAAAAGATAATTATAACGTCGAAAGTTAAAAATATACGCATTGATTCTTGTGTTGGCATTTTGTGACAGACGGATGATATGTTTCCCCGAGAAACATCGCAATTTTATCAAAAACTTTGTCTTTTATTTTATCCTTTTTCTCATAGACTTTATTATCAATGGAAAAAATAATATAATTTAATTATTCATCTTTTTTAATTTGTATTGTTTATTAATTTTTTAAAAATACTTTTTCATATTATTTTAAGAGACATCATTCTGAAATGTCTATTAAAACTTACTTGATGTTCTTAAACAGTAACAGTCGCGTTTCCCTTAAGGTAATATTTTATGAAAAATGGTCGAGGAAAACAAAAGTTTTAGTTATAGATTACTTAAAATGACACAGACTTCTGTTTCATGACAAATTATTATTTTTCGATATGTCGCAGCTAAAACATTTCCGATACATAAATATACGAGCAATAATTTATATATATCTTAAATCAAACGATATATAACATAATCGTAAAATAATAAAATACTTTAATAATATTAGTAAAAAATATATCTTTTAAATTCTATTAAACCTTGATAATGCTTTTTTTGAAAATTAGCGAAAATAGACCAGTTTTGTGTTATAATTTTTGTTTGCTGGTTCAAAATGACTCTTTTCGGGACTTTTTTGCATTTTGAATTTAAATTTAAGTTCGAAGGGAAGCTTTACATTTCCGCGTTGCAAGAAACATAGTTCTTTCTGTATGCTAATGTCTTTTATCAGCCTTCTGGCAACTCTTGCCAAGAAAAGCGACCAGTTGCATAACAATGCTTTGAAACATTATGTAGTAAAAGACAAACAGTGCAATCTTACAATGTCGAATCCTTGGCTCTGTTCGACATGTAAATATTGAGACACACTGGTTTTATATATTTTTATTAATGTTTATATACATATGTATATTTTTAACAACAAATTAATGATCTTGGAATTAAAATCTTAGAACTTCTTCGCTGACTTTTATTTTTAATAGAAAATATTTGAATTTTAGTTTGAATTTAAAACATTTATAGAAACGTCAATTTTATGTCACTTTTCTTCGACGATTTAATTATTCAAATAATTATAAGGCATTATTCCGAAAAACTTGGACAAAGTTGTCGACTGTCGAAGTACACCAATGCAGTCGCAGCAAAATGCTCAAAACTTTCTATCAAGAAATTCGAAATTTCCGACTTTACTATGTTACTTTGCTTTTAATGGGTATTGTATTAATTAAAGAAAGCTGTAAAAGGAGAAATTAACTTTCAGCAGACAAATCTGTCTAACTTGAAAAACATTTTTATTCTGAAACGCATGTTTTTATCATTTTATTGCTATTACATATTCTTACATTTTTTATTATTATAATAATAATTTGTTTGTACGTAATTAATTGTATAATTTCGGAATTAATTAATATCATTTTTCAATTATTACGTCAGTTTATATCAATTTCATGCACGTAAATTAATTTTCAATGATTTATTTTCATATTATTATAAATAACAATGTTTAATTGATTGAGATGAATAATTCATTTAATTTTATTTTAAGACTTCTTTACTTTGCATGAACATAAAATTCAATTGAAATACAAAATTAAAAAAAGATACGTTGTCATCAAGACAGTTACTATCTAGTTAGAATTTTGTTCCTTAATACCTTTTGCATATTTGATTTGTCTATATACGCTTGTTAATGTTTAACATTACAGCGGCTTACAACCACTAAAGCCCGTTGTTGGGATAAGAGGTCTTTATATTACGACACTTGAAACTTGTATGTCTGAATAATTTTGGTAAAAGATAAATTAACTTTTCTTATTTCATTCATCGAATTGATTAAACAATAACATTTTCGTTACATTAATAGCAACGTAACATTATTCGTTTACGTATATACATTTGATATAATTAGAAACTAATTAACATCAAGCAAATAAATAGATATATGATAAAAAATAGTTGAATAAATAAGATCAAGTCAAACTAAATTTAATTATATGTTTAACATCATGATATATTTATTTATTTAATATTGTTTAAATGAAAGGTTTCGTTGTTTTAAAATTAGATTATTTTTATTATTAAAGTACAAAAGAACAGTTCTAAAATCTTTAGTTTGTACTACCGATTAGACTTTAATTTTACAAGCCAATATGCAAACTTTGACTGTGTCTCATAAACTGCACTAAAATCTTGCTTTACGAGTAAAGGCTGTTAGGTACATAACGACAACCCAAATGGCTCGTTTTCAACTAAATGATGTACAAATTTTGTAATTAGACGCAGTTTTGATAATATAAAAGTTCCTGCGGTTTAAGTTAATTTAATATAAAATTCATTTTATATCTTAATAAAACTGCTCAATATAAAAAATAATCATTAATTTACCTTATTTTTGTATTTCAATTAAAAATCAACTTCAAATATTATTATTTCACAAAAATTCTTTTATATTCACATTATTATTTGAATACTAAGATACTTACATACATTTTTAATTGTATTCATTACCACTAATAATATTATCGTGTAATATTGCGAAATTGAATTATTTTATTCAACCGTTTATCGCACACAAAGTGTATGTTAAAAATGATCATTGTATGCTAATTATTATTATTGTATTCTATATATGTATAGGATTCAGCGCATTATATTATCCTCGTCTGACACATTTGTCACGTAAAACACTTAAATGTTATACATTATCTAGCAAAGTTAGAATAGCTTACAGATCAGTTTACATTGTGTGAGATTATTGAACACTTTGCATAATTTTAGCTTATAATTAATTCAAGGAATGACAGAAATACGTCGTAATGTCAGTTATTCTGCAGAATAACACAATGCAACCGTCTTTTACTTATATTTATAATATTTAACAAATTTCATTTAGAACTGCAAATTGTGAAAGCTACATGAATTGAATGGAAAAATTTGCTTCATGAAAAAATCCAAATTATCATATTTATGTTTATTCATTAATAAAAAAATTTATATATATATATATATTTTGTTTACTTGTATTTTAATTAAATGAAAGTTAAACAAATCTGTTGTCACATTTTAGTTGGTTATATGAAAATGAATTCATACGAAACTGTACCTTTAATCACTCTTTTGTTATCAATGTTAAATTTACTTTGGATTGTTTTTTAATAATCGTAGAACAATCTGGTAGCTACGAGAAATTGAATATTAGTTCAATTCAACGTAATAATTTTTAATCAAGTTTTTATTACTTTTAAGTGTTTAAATGAGATAAAATCTACGCATCAAAGATGTGCATAAATTGTGCATAATTAAAATGCATTATTCGATATCACATAAACCAGAAAGATAATCCAGAAAATCATATTTACTAGCACGAAAAAGTAATGAAAGGTAAATAATAAAACACGTATAGTTATGTAAGACAATGACACTTTATAGATAACAGGAAAGTTTCGATTATATTTTTTTTTTGTTCATTTTTCACATTTTTTTTACAAATAAACGCTCACTTCTCTTGTATGTACATTTTGATATATATAAAAGTATAAAAAATATATAGCGACGGGCCGTCGCCTCGCATACTGCAACATCGCGATGTGAATTCACAATTTTACGAATCACGATAATTGACATCCCACAGTGGTGTAAGACGTTTCATTCATTAGCGCTTCTTTTTTTCTCTCTACTTTGTTATTATTCGAGCGACGAACTGAGATCATATACTTCACTCTATGTCTATTTAATAATACTTGAAAAGAATATTTGTGTATATAAATTTCCGTTTGATTTACAAATTTACAATCAAATTCAAAACTTTTTTGTGCGACTTAATAATTTATATCTTTATTCTCTGGAGTGATTTATTTTATACCATAGACAACGAGAGAAATAAATAGTAAAAGTTAACTTTAACTTATTAAGTTTCTGAGTCAATTTCAAATTATTTTGAATACAAAAAATAAAGATACTCTACTTGGATATTAACTTTTACTATTCGTCCTTTTTGCAAATTGTTTCAACAATACTCAAAATTAACGACTTAATTTTAAATAACAATTCATTCATTCGTTCTATAATATTTATATGTACAAATTTATAAATTAATTATAAATTCATATAAATAGTTTCGGAACAAAGTAACTATCTCACCGGCCGAGTATTTTTTAAATTTCTTTTTTGCTATAATTCTTTACAAAAACATTCACAAGCAACAAACAATCGTCTGAGATTGTTTTTGTTTTAATGCAAAAATGATATTTTCACTGTGCTATTTCAGTTGAGTTAAATCAAACGCACGATTTGAGCTAAGCTCGATTGGGTCGATATATTATTTCATCATCGCGCTAATTGTACAAAGTACTTAGATTGAACTGTTTTTATTAAGAGAAATAACGGGGTTCAGTCCAAAATAAACGACAAACAAATACTTCCTATTAAAGTCAATTTCAACTTGCAAAAAAGTCACTCGTAGAAATGTGTGCAATTTTTGCGCTTTGTGGACGCAAAATATGAATAAATATCATACGAAAAACAAATTACAAACCAAATCATTCAATTTGCTTTATTGTTGTTGCAAATTTAATGGATTAACGTAAATTATGTGCGAGTGCTGAGCAAATGTTTAATATTTGATATTAACATGTTTTATTGCCATGATTAATGAAGTTATTAAAAGTTATGTTTCTTTATTGGATTTCTGGACATTTAAAATTATCTCAGTCAGAAAAATTGTGTAAATACGGTGTAAATTTTACAGACTTTGTGTATTTGAGTTGCACTTCTTCTTTGAAGTTGCAAGTAGAATCAATAAAGACGTCTGTGTTCACATTCGTACGCAGACAACATTTGTTGGTAAAAATTATTTGCTTTAACATCAAAATTAATGTTTCAATCGAAAATGAAAAACTTTTTAATTTTGCCAATTTTCTTTAATTTTGATTAATGCAATTTTGGTTGAGTTTTTTTCCATCAATTTTTCAGAGAAATGACAAAAAAGAATTCCATAATAGAATTATTGCATCTGATATTCGATCATATTTTCTGACTGGAATAATGTGATTTAATTTGGATTTTGACCAAATACAATGTAATCGTGCGTTTATTTGTTTAACGCGATAACTCAGTTTGATCCGAAATCGATATAAAAGTATTTTTGTGATCTGTGTACGAATAACGATTAGTGCCGGCCAGCAACCTGGCAAGGTTAATCGATTATTAATTCGTAATAACGACGAACAAAAATGCTTTTTTTCTGTTGGGTTCAACGAAAGTCTCTCAATAATCTACTCGCAAAAAAATCTGTTTTTCAGCTTTCGGCATTGACGCACCAGTTGCTGTAAACAAAATGTCGATATTACACAAGTATTTCAAATATATATATGTAAAATGGTCAAATATCGACATTCTTGACAAACAAGTAGAAAAAAAGAGGACAAGAAATGAAGATCCACAAACATTCCAAATGGTCAATTGCTCGGAGAGAAAATGTTTTGAAGAGTTAGACTCTTGTGAAATGTTAAAAGTGCGTTTTATTGTGAATTATTGCATTGTATATGGTTATCGAATGGCACCGATATGATTGAAGCCACTGGCCAGACGCTTGGCACGACAACGTGGCATCGCAGTTAAGCGATTTTTATGGCAGTTTTTGTACCGTACATTTATTATTTTTCTTTCTCATAGCAAGCGAATGCAATTGCTGCCCTTGAAAATCCGATTGAGGTCAAACGAGATGACATCGACAACGTCAGGACAATTCATTCATTAATATCCATTGCTTTTCCAATGCTTTTTTATTTTTTTCCTTTTTGGCTCTTCTTGTTTATCTTTCGATTTTTCATCCAATTTTTGTAGATTCATTTAGTGAAGATTATATTATTCTTCTCTTCGTGTCTTTGTTTTGCTTTGTGATATAATTCAAGTAACGACAGTTTTATCATTCTTGGCGCCTAATTTCACCGGTGAGATTGACAAATGTTAATGGTCGCCTTAGCCAGCGTTACACAATGTTTACGATTAATTTCGGCCTGATGAAAGTTTGCTCGCGTTACTGTAATTCATTTTTTCGTTTGGATGACGATAAAAAAACGATGTCTAACTGTTTTTATTGAGCTAATCAAATTAAGTGTAGTTCATTGAACTATTTAAAGTGAGCTAAGATTGGCAAACAAGAATAATTTCTTTAGTTTGATTTAACTTTTTCGTTGATACGTTGAAAAACTAATTAAAATTAATAAACTGAGATCAAATAAATTTGTTTTAATAACTAGTTACTTTGACTTACTTTTAGTAAGTTTCTTTAATTTAATTAGTTTATTAAATATGTAGACAAGTTTTTAGTTTTAATTAAAAAATGCGAAAATAGTTAAATAGTTATATATTTCAATGATAATAGATTAAAAAACAGAGTTCTTTGATCTTATGAAGTTATGTTTCTCATGCAAATACGTTTGATATATCAAACTTTAATTCTAAAAAAAATTGTAATTTAAACAATTCTACAAAAAGTCATGCATTTTAAATTTTATTCCTTTTAATTGAAAATACATTTAAAATATTTGGATCTAATGAAACGTTCTATCGGTAATAACTGATTAAACACGCGTCGAAAAAGATAATAAGTTCAATTGGTAAGAATCGATAAAAGATATAAATTGTTAATACTAAAGTCTATTGGATTTTGTTTTAGTTAAGCAAAAAGTAATAAAACTGAAATTCACTTTTTTCATTCATTTTAATTATCTTTATATATAAATAGAAGTTATAAAAAATGTCTTGAAAAAATGAATTACAATAATTAGCAACATTTTCGTGATTTTGTTTTGTATATTCTTTTATGTTATTCCAATCTTTATCACAAAGAAAAACATGGACGTTTATAAATTCCGATACGAAATGACAGTTTATGTCATACGTCTGACCACGTCACTTCTTTGTCACTTTCATTTACAAACTCACATCATCGAATTTCATTTTACACATCATGGATACATGGCAAAATCAATTTACAAAATGTTTTCAATCCAACATCCTCGGCTGTGCCGTTTTAGTCGACAAAATGAAGTCAAGAAATTTCTCCAAAAATATCTGAAAATATATGCTTCGAAAAAGATTGTACGAAAATATAGTTTGCACGTTTTTTCTTTCGCATTTTTCCAGTTCAAAATATCTATTTTGGTTTAAAAAAATATATCATTAAGAAGTTTTGTTTGTTATATTTTTTGTTCGTTTGAAACATTCCGTCTTTTAACTTCATAAATAAGTGCTGATTTTTCTGTGATAAACTTGACTATCGTCAATCTCTTAAACTTTGTGATTAAAATGTTATTTTCTTTATTACAATTGTATAGCATTATCGAGTAAACAAGTCTAATCTACATTTGTTTTAAAATGTATTATATATATTTTTTTTTTGTTTATGATCATTTTTGTTACGACAGAAATAACAAAAAAAGTTGATCGAATCTTTAGTGAAACATGAATGCGACAAAATATTAGTTTTCGTGTTGTAATCTTTGCTTTTTTCTGTGCGCTTTTCGTGAAATCGTTTTGCTTTCTTCGTTCAGAGATTTTGAAAGAAATTTCTGTAGTAATCACATGACATTAAAACGAATCAATTTACATCGCTATTATGCTCTAGTAATCTTCTATCTAAACATTTACGTCTCATGTATATAATCCAATGTATATATGTATGTAATGACATGGAACATACACATGGAATATATATCGCGCGATTTTCTAGAATTCGAACACTTGCAAATTCAAGTTAAAAGTAACGTTATTTTATCAAAAATTAAAGTAACATTAATTTTGACTTTTTTCGTCAAGTTTCCAGTTTCTAAAAAAGAACGCAAGATATATAATGAATCACTGTCTATTGGTTATTTGTAAACTTGAACGTGACTTTTTTTTGTATATAACATGTAGGCAGTGATTTAACAATACGTGACAGGATACATCATCTACTTTTTTTTTAAATAAATATTTACACTTTTATTGGAATCAATCTTAAATTACGGGCAGTTTTTTTTTAATGAACAATTATTAAATTTAAAAGTTCAACGACAAAAATTGATCTATTTCACTCAGAGTGAATAAAATTGGTTATTCTATTTATTAACTACATCAAATTCAAACGCTTGACCTGGATCAACGTCAATTCGTATTACTGCCACCTCACTTTTCAAAGTTTGCAAATTTGTTTAACAATTCATGCATTCAATCATATTTAAAGGAGAATCACACATCACGTTGAAAGATTTAATTTCGAATTTTTGTTCAATTACAAATGTTATTAAAAAGCAACTATATATATGAATGAATATATATTTACATTATACATATTACATATACGTATTAAAGTTAAATTCTTTTTTTTTCGTTGCTTGGCAACATTCCCATTGTGTGCTTAAAGACTCTTAGAATCGATTTGAAATAGTTCTCTTCTTAATAATCAGAAACATTTTTTTTAACTAAAAAAGCAAACTGCCCTTTTTGTGGTGAAGAATCATCGATTATTGTAATCGAATAAAAGCAGGTAAGAATAAAGCGTTACTTTATCCTACGCTCAAGTACTTTCGAATTACACGCAAGACGACACCTGAAGAATTTATTGAACTAATAAATAATAGATGTCATTGATTTCTTCGTCGTGTTCGGCAACTTTATGTAATTTATGCTCGAAATACACGAACAGATTTTCGCACGCGCTTAATGAATCTTTGTTTATGCAAAATTCGTAAAGTTCGTTCTTATTTACGAAAACGTGAAATGTATATCGCCAACATGTACATTTGGATTTGATGAAATAGTTTATTTATATCAAATCGAAATCCATGTAACGTAATCATTTTATTATAAATAATAATAATGCATTTTTTTATTTTATAATTTCATCAAATTAATGTACAGGTTTCCTTTCGTGGGAAAAGCTTCCTGAAAATATATCTGAAAAAGTCTGAATACTCTAAAAATATCAGAAAAGTCGCAATATTTCTATCAAAGAAATATAAAATGAAAACTTCTGAGATATATTGAGTATTTCTTTTAATTTACACATTTACGTATTTTTTTCAGACTTAGTCAGATGTATTTTCAAAGACTATGAGAACAATTTTCCCCGCAAATGTAGAAAATTATTTGTTATTTACACTTAGCTGAAAGACAATAAATAATAATTATTAAAATAATGAATCATGATAATTGTTTCGCAGAATGAAGAAAAAAACATGTGTCACTGCTACATTGAGAGTAACTCAGCGATGGACCAAAGCTAAATTGCGTAGACTCTGGTTTAGACTCTGAGTTGAATGTAACACTTTGGTTGGTGTGACCTCACATAAGCTCCATAAACCATCATCAGGAAGACGTCGCTTGACACTTTACATCAGACATAATTTCTGATGTCTTTCGTCTTGATCACTGTCCCCCATCTGTTAGCAATTTCCGCAATTCCAAATGTTGCCTCGGTCGTTTCACTTAGATCTCAGCTTATTGAAACTCCCGGTTTCTCGAATTTCGTATATTATCTGCGTAAAATAGAAACCGTACGATTTATAAATCTCAGCGTCTGTTGTTCTTCCTTTTCTTCCTTTTTTAGCTTAATATCTTAAATTAAAATATTTGAAAGATATATAGATGTGATGAATTGTATTTTTTGCGCCAAATGTTGGCTAACAAGCGGATGTTCTCATCAACACCGCTTAATTGACTAGAAGATTTGTTGAATTCAGTTGACTCTTCATCGCTTCAATGACGAGATTCGATACGACCTGCATTAGGCCAGCAATGCCGACCTATACTGGAGCTTCTTCTCGAACTGGGCCCTGGATGGGCATCTGAATCACATAGATGTCGGGTTTCTCGGCGTTTGGTTTGTCCGCGTAATTGACCGAGTCGTAGGAAGGTGGGGCGAACAGATGGTAAGGTGGCGGCGGGGTCTCGGTGGCGCCCTGGTTGGGACTGCTGATGACACCATCGTTGCGTTGCGTGGATGTGACCACCCAAACGGGTCTGGCACCACGACGACAGCACCATTCCGAACAGCTTACGATTAGGAAAAAAGCTACGAGACCACCGAATGAACCAATGTACCAAACTATCGACCACGGATCCAGCGGACTCTGCACGAGCTCTGAAAATTATAATGTATTATGTTAAAAGTACATATTTATTTTACTTTTCACATTTTAGTATTATAAGTTCAACAAATGATGAAGAAATTTTTTAATGGTTTAACGTTTTTATGTTTTCATACAAATTATATGGTTTTTGTAATTTCGAGGATTTAATGTATGTTTGCAATGTATGCAAAAAATGAGTTCTTAGAAATCGTTTTAATATGAAAGTGCTTTTAATAAATTAGCCCTTTTAAAAAAAATTACTATATATATTAAATTGATAATTAATAAAAATGAAAGATTAACATTGAGAAAAGTATACCTTGAAAATCTTCGATTATTTTTGTAAATAGATATTTTGTTTTTAGTATTTTTTGAACAAAATGTATAAATGATAAAAAATATGTATAATTACAAAGTGGATATAACAATGTTTCATTAACATTAGATATTTATGCGCGCTGCGCGTTTCATCTATTTTTTTTTAATAAACAAAATTATTTAATATATATTTAAATAAATATAATGTGTTACAAGAATCAGTCGACTATCCGTCAAAAATGACAGGAAATTATCTAAAAATCTAGATATATAATTCATATATTTCTGACTCTTTAAAGTTGTTAAAAAGTTTAAAATGTCAAAATTCAATTCTCAAATTGTACCCAAATGCAACCAGTCACAGAACTGAAATAAACTATGACAGGTCTGAAATTGGCATATCGTGTCTGTCAGCCAACTTCATTCTCCCATTAACTTTTCCATTATGTATGGATGGATTATTTTCATATGAATAAAGTTAATAATTCAATTAATAATTAGCAACATAAAAGAAATATTTATGGGATTATCAAGCAAATTAATAGAGATAAAATGTATGATAAGCATATTCGCACAATCAATGCAGTAATAAAATAAAGTGCTTCAATTATAATTAGCTTTTATAAAATATAACTTTAAATTTACAACTTAAAAATGTTTATCGATTATAATATGAATATTCTTATTATAATTGGATTTGTCAAATGCAATATTTGTATCCGAGAAAAGCTCTTTTCCATTTTCAAAATGAAAATCTTATAATATAAAAGTACTTTACAAAAAAAGTTATTTTAGTAAAGTTTTTTTAAAAGATTTAGTAAAAGAACATAATAATATAAAAATAAAGAATATATCTTTATTTACATTAAAAAAAACGACGATTAAAGTAGTTCAATCAAGATAGCATATTGACAAATGTCAATTCCCAATCCGATACTAACAGTCAAAATTTAAATTTGTTTTGATCCTCGTGAACTAAATCCAGTGGACGAAAGCTAGTAAAAACCAATTATACTATATCTCAGCTTCTATTATATCACTTTTTGCAAACTTCAATCTAATATACATCGTAACAGTAACAACTGTTATAATACAAATTAATGATGCTAATAATACAAGATGTCAAAAAGTTATTTGTATTACGTTGATTAAAAATGACGCAGTTTTAAATAAAATAGTTTGTTATTCGAAACTAATTAAAGTTTAAAATAGATTCAACAACAAAATTACGTTACAAGAACTAATATATAAGCTTTATAAAATGTAAATTCAAATATTGAATAATGAATTATAAAATTTGAATTAAAATTGGATGAAAATTCAATGAATTAGTTGTATCAACTTCCGTTTTTCTTATATGTATTCTGATGAAATTAATTAAAGTCATCTCTCGTTTTATATACTATCAAAATTCTATATTGCCAAAGACCTCGGTGAAGTTCAAATATATACTATGCTAACATTAATTATGGTTCAAGGACTGCGACATGACACTTGGGATTTACTGAATATAGCTGATTTAATATGGACACATGTATCAATATCGGTATTGGTTAAGGATGGAATCAAGTTAAGAAGAAAAGAATCTAACAAATTGAATTTCATATTCAAACGTTCAACTTAACAATATTTAAGCAGGAAATCGAAACAGAAAAATGGAAAAAAAGTATATGACTTAAGGAAAACAAGATTTGTCTACTTTGTATAATTTCATATTTCCTTTTAATGTTTAACAAAAAATACCGCTACGTTGAAAAACTGTTGAATATATTATTTCGTTCTCAAATCCACGGCAGATAATTGGAAAGTATTTTGTTTATTCAAATCATTTTTCGTTATTTGAACAGCATTGGCATTATAAGTTCAAAGAGAAGTACCGCGAACGAGAAAGATTCCCGGCATATAAATCGGAAAATTGTTTGCTGAATTTTATACAAAAGGAGCAACATGTGGTATTATTGTGTAAAATTACCTTGCAGCGACGTTCTTTTTACAAAGCCCACATTTTACCGCCAACTTTAGAATTTAAAATGAATTTTGCTAATAATAATGTGCTTTAAAATCACAAGAGTTTTATCAGATTAAAAGAAACGAAGAGAGAGTGAAAAGAAGGTATGATAAATATTAAATTATAAGAATACAATCCTTACTTATATATATACATGAATAAACTGCGTTTGAAAATAACTAACAAAATAACTAGCGAAACAGTTATATCTGTATCTCTCTTATTAATTAATATAATTTGTAAAGTTGTTAATTTAATTAAACAACTGTATCTAATTATATGCATAAAAGATCTAGCAGACTTGTTGAGACTGAAAGTATCTGTTGTTATGTAACAAACATTGATTATCTTGTACAAGATTACGTGTTATGATTATTATTAGAAAACAAAATAATTCACATAATTCGCACGTATATTCTACTTGAATGATGATACTTGAGTATTTACGGATGCGTATTTAAATTGTGTCATACACTAAAAAGTTATGATAACGTTCAAATATTTGAACCAACTGTGCAAAGTTTGTATGAAAACGGCAGTAACTTAATTTAATACATCAGTGACTTAAATGAAAGTCTACAAATTGACAAGCTCATTTTAAAAGACACTATGCAAGGATAAGATAA
>JABFPJ010001011.1:0-29931 GCA_022817425.1 Gryon sp. ZL-2020 | reverse complement strand
AATATGATTGTATATTAACCAAAGAGTATAAGGTGTGTAACAAGTCAAACTTTTAGTTTCATAAACTAATTTTTTTTCTGTTTCAATACAATTTTTCGTGTTGCAGGAACCAACACAATTTAGTGTACCTAACTAAATTTTAGTTGCATAAATTAAAAAAAAATTGTTCTTTCATCAAAAAAGTTTAGTTGCTTATACAAAATGGAAAATTGAGAATAGTATTCTCAACTTAATGTTTGGTTTTCTGAACCAGAAAGTTTAGTTTTTACAATTAAATTTGTTTAACCAAACTATTTTGTTAATATAACTAATCTCAGTTTCTGAGTGTATGAAATTAATTTAATTATAATTTAAAATATTAATTATAAGTAATAGTTGTATTAAAAATTAACAAATTAAATTAATTAAACGATTTTACATAAAATTTGCATTTAAGACGATGTAATCAAAATAATAGTTTTCCGATCAGGTCACTATAATTTTGAAGTCCAGGTCTAATGAGTGCACTTACACTAGTGACTAATTGGCATTTTTAATTGCTCTGATATTAATTCGAAAGTACCCTGAGATAGGTGCGATAGCTCTTCAATGTGAAGCAGAGTCGAACGATGCATGTAAGTGGTTTTCAACGGTATGCGTTCATTGTCTCACACGCTGTGCAATCTATGTAGGACATCTCGTAGAGGAAAACATTTTTCATTTTTCATATAAACTGTCACTTTAGTCGAGTTTCACAATTTTTCATGATCAATGCTGTTAAACGATATCATGTATTTATTTGTCAATTAATCGTTTAAACAATTACGCACTTTGCCGATATTGATTGCTGTTTTTCTTTCAACTTAATTACCATAATTGAATAGAAGGAAAAGATATAATACAAATATTTTTCAATATTTTAATTAAAATTGTATTAAAGGGCACGTTTTATATTTCTTTAGAATTTATACATATTAGAGTTATTGATAATACTGGAATTACTTTACAAGACCTTAATTGATTGCTATTGAATTGTTGTATTGTAAGTTAATGGGTCACGTTTTATATCATTTTATAGCGTACGTTTTATGTCTTCAAATCACGTGTAGTTTGATTACAAAACGTGCGTTGTTGTGCAAAATAAAGGGGGTACTTGTTTGGATTGAATTATATGCTCAATTTAGCACAGTGTACACGGTGCGGTGAACTTCGTTTGGCTAACTCACTGTAGTGGCTTGTAGGTAAAAGTATGCAGGCATAAACGATTCCCCATTCAGCACACAGATGTCGCTAGTCGATTAAGAACTAAAATCAAATATTTGTTAGTCTATCAAAAAATTATTCTTTATGGGTTTGAATTTTCTAAAAAACATATTTTAATTATTTCTTGGTTTAACACTGTCGAACCAAATTTTGAAAAATCTTCAACAGTTATAATTTACATTTTACACTGTACATAAGTAATTTAAAAAGGTTTAACTGCATTTTGTCATGAAAAAATTAAAATAGATTTTTTAAGTGTAATTAAATTTTGTATTTTATCTCAAAATTTAAAATATATACTGTCGTAATATAAAGCAGATGCTGTCTAAAACTTTAAAGTCCTTAAAATTATAGCTTAATAAAGCTTAATAAAATATTCACTCCCCAGATTATAACTATATTAATCCTCATTTAAAGCGTACAGATCTAAGCCAAGAGAAACAGTCTATTTAGTCATTAATTCAACATTATATACGATTTGTTGATCCTGTGATAATGTACTAATACAACCAATGAAAATCAGTAAACATGACATAACAGTTAAATCTTCTAATGCATATTGTTTGTAGAAAATCACTAAATCATCACAAGTGATTCCCTAATAAACTAATCCATATTTGTAGAGGTTTTGAAGATATTCCTCAAAATTGCTGTTTATATTTACCTATTATACATTCCGCTATTGGTATAACAGGTTCATTCAATAACATTATACTATTGTAAAGCTGAAATTGATATTAAAAATTGATCACAAAACTTAGTATAATTTATAACTATATATTCACACTTTTAATTAAAACTGAATAAACAAAGAATAATGTAATCAAATTTTATTATCAATATTACATCTTTTGCATATACTTATCATTAAAAGTGTATGAGTTTCTATAACAACACAGTTCTTACTTTGAATATTACTTGAACTAGATATTTTAATTATGTCAAATGATCAAAAATATTCAAAGCTTATGCAAAAGCATCGATATAATTAAATTTCACCGGCATCGAAAAATGTGTTAAAAATATGGGATAGCATTGGTGGTAAGGCAGGACTGGTTGTACGCATGTCCGTGGCCGCTGCGCCTGTCTCCCTCCGTGTGCACCGTGCCGTCGACTTGTCGTGAGGATATTTTGACAGTCGCCGCCCTGCACCTTTGTCAACGCCGTGATCCAACCGTTGAGGTGAGCTTTCCGGTTGTTGCAAATGGGCGTCCTTTTTTCATTTTGACTTCCATTTACAAGGACTGAAGCTCTCGCTCGCATTTGCGCGAACGCGGCCCTCGTGGTGCTTCCTCGGCGTCGAACGAGGTCAGTCGATATATAAAAGCGGTGCAAAATCAGTGTATTTGTCATCCTCGATTGACTGCTTGTCTTCATATTCGGTGCATTTCAAATATACGCAATGAAATTGCGAAAAAAGTGGTGCAATTTGAGAATCTGATTAACCAACGTCCGACCGCGCAATCAATTTCCGGCCGGAGAACCCACGAGAAAGCCTTAACTGGGAGCGCCGCTTCATGGCGGTCTCTGGAATCCCATGCTAGTGCAAAGTGCTTTTTAATTTGTGCTGTGCTCCATCGCGCTTTCCCCCCATTACTGTTTCAAGTTGTGCAGACTTTTTGAACGTAATGATTTTCAGACGCTACAGAAAGGGTGTACTGTTTTTTATCTTTCGGCTTGAGTTTGTAGGGGTGGGTCAGGATTAGATCGGTTCATTGGACGAAGACATATACATATATATGTATATGTATATACATCGATAATATATATTTATAAAGTTTCAGAGATAAGAAAGAAACGTTTTACACCAAATATTTTTGAACAAAGAAAATTATTTCTTTTTAATATATTAACAAGACTAAATATTCTATTTTTATTATAAAATATTGTTTTATATACATTTAAACTATAAATTAAACTTGATATAATTAATTGATATAACTTGTTATAATTATACAATTTAAATAACGTAGAGACTAATTTTTTAAAGCTGAATATAAAATATATTTGATACATTGTCATTATTTTGTAACAAAAACAACAGTTTATTTGATTAATCAATTTTAACGCAATTATAAAGTTCCGGTTATGAATGTAAATTCTGTAAATAGAGTTTACAACAAGAATGAGGATGGACTGTAAAGCGAACGATCTGCCTAGCCCAGCTTGGCCGGGCTTGAAGTGGAAATAAATTCGTCGAGAAGTTAGCGTAGCTTATTCATCTGTTCCGTATGACACACACTCTTTCCTTTATTTTGTGTATTTTGGGTGAATTATATCGTGTTTGCGTGACATGAAGAAAACGTCAAAACAGTGTGTATGAAGACGACAACCTGAAAACAGAATGTCGCACTTCGACTGGAAACTGTTGCGTCGAAAGAAGGTATACTTCAGTTGTCAAATAAAAACATTTTCATACTGAACGTTGCTTAATTTACATATTCTTCATTTCAGATTGTAGATTTGGTAATCAGATTTTGTTGAATATACTTAATCTTGATTTTTTTTAAATGATTAGTTTCAAAATACAGAAAACAAAAAATAATAATAAATTGATAATTTAAATAAATTAAAAACTGAGGATCTATGCTTAGCAATATCAGATGTTGATATGATCCTGATCAGGATATCCGTTCCGTATGATGTTTGAGTACCGTGATTGGAGCCTGATCAGTTCACATTATCACACCTATGTTTAGAATATATGTATGAGTAGTCGAATAAGTCAATAAAATTATTACAATGCAATATTTAAAAGTAATCTGAACTCTTAAAAATAAATAGTAATAGATAATAATACAATTTCTGAAGTACGATTTTTTTAATATTTTTGATTTTTTGTTGGAAAATCGTTACTTTTTATTTATTACAATAATTGAAAATCACATGCTTCTAATATGACATCACAGTTCATTTGAAATGTTTAAACTAATCGGGCTGTAACATTTTACGATCAATTTGTATGTTGTTGCATAAACGGTAGTAAACAATGTGTAATCGATGACATAATCAATTGAAGTATTACAGATATAAGTAGCACACAAACAATGCGAAGGATTTTGAACATAATCATAGTTCCACTAACTAAATTGTTAAAAAACAATAGATGAACTTTTTAATTTATTTTATACATTGTATAAAGTATCGAAACATATCAATCAAAATTATTGACTCACAATTAGATTATTACAAATAATACATTTTTATTTTAATTTACATTCATTTTTCTTGCGTTGAATATAATTGTTACTAAACGAAACGTAATTTTACAGATAATTATTTCTCACACTCATTGAACTCGTATATGATTGTATTAATTTTTGTAATCGAAAGTTTAGCGTAATAAAAATCGTATGTTAACTATCCCGTTGTTAGCTTTCAATTAAAACGTCAGCAAAAATATGAGTTGAATTATTATCTGATTTATAGTCGCTAAATAATTTATAGCGATTTGAAACAATTCAACAGTTTTCAATCCGCTGGATATGTCGCAACGTCTAGGAAAACATCAAACATTTGATTCGACATAGTGAGTCTTTCGTTTCTCGCGAAAACATTTTCCATTGGCGCCGCGTGTTTCAGTGATTCGTATTTGCTGAACCGTTAAAGTATTATCGACTGCATTTTATCCCGCGCATTTGCCGTTTCGCCGATGTTGTGTCATGTTTCAAGAATTCAGTGCGCGACCCGCGCACATATATGAATTACCGTTTTGCACTGGCACTTTAACATGATGAGAATAACCCTTGACTTTTTAATTCATTACTACGAAGTAAGCTTTCATTATTGTTGTCTAAGCAGTGATTGCTGATCTCTTATTAAAGGCCATGGGTAATAACGTCACTTGTTTTACTTCCAACTTGAAAATGTTACTCGCTGCGTTTGCCAAATTGACTCATTTTTTATACTTGTCTACCCAAAAATTTCATATTCAATAATTCATTTTTAAATGCATGAACAAAGCGTATTTATCTTATAATAAAAACTAAAAAAGTTTTATATTATAAGATATAAACCTTTTATATATAATATAAAAAATATTTATATAAAAAATCTTATAATAAAAACTATAAAAGTGCATTGAAGAAAAACTATACATAAATATGAAAAATTAAACTAACAGCCAAGTAAATTTGTGTTTAATTTGGTTCCACTTGATTGCATCTCAAACAAATAATATGCGTTTTATAATTTACATAACCTGGTATTTATTCATACAAAAGAATGTTCATTAATCAAAACTGATTACATCTTCCACTTGTAAAATTATACTTTTTATAATTCATATCTCATTATACAAACATATAAATGTTATTCGTTTGTATAATGCAAAGTTTACTGTATTCCTTATCTTGGCGGCATTTGAAACACTGATCATATGAAACCAAATATGTAACATGTTTGTTTGTTTAAAGCAAAAGTTACAACTTAAAATTTATGTAAAAAATGGAATCATTTTAAATCTGCATTATCGTTCACGTCCGTGCGAACTTTAAGTAGGCCACACGGCATCGTTAAGTCCACGGGGGTGAAAATCAATAATAATATCACGAATCGTTCTACTTAAACCTTTTAAACATCATCCATGACCCAGTCTATCGTATTCAAAATCCCATGAAATCTTATCTCGATTAAACTGCGCTTTGCTTTAGCCTTGAAAATGTCTATGACTATGCTCAGACAGGGATTGTTTCATAACTATCGTGTTTGTTTATTACAATTACTATATTTACTATAATTAGATTACAATCGTACGATTTGCAGTTTACAGGTGTTTGTTTCTTTTTAAAACTTTACACTTAAAAAGTATATACGACGCTACAAAGGGAAACATTTTCCATCGTAAGGTCGTAAATTCACGCCACTTTTATCTTCGTTATTATATATAACTACATGTAAATTTAATGCTTCGTAATAAAAAAAATATGGCGTTCGTGTTGAGGTGAATGAGGCAAAGTTGTTTCACTTATAGATATAGTACTATTCCTGATGCGAGCGTATTAATAAATTAAAAGACATTGCAGATAAAAAGACACTATATTTAACGAGCAGTCGTATACCAACAAGTTCTGCTGCGTTTTTATCAATTACGTAAAGGAATTTCAATTCTCATATTAATAGTTTACAGGTAGAAGAAAGTCTGGAAAAATGCTTATTATTGTGATTAAAAGTACTATATCATAGATACAAATGTATTGTATTTAACATTCCTTAGTTCATTTTGTGGTTAAATTATGCAATATATATAATCTTCTGATTGTAACTCTCATAATACAAAAATAATCTTGCTTTATTGGATTTTAACTTTTAAATAAACATAGAACATTGAAAGTGAAACTAAATAAATTTTTAGTTTCCATTTTGAATTTAAATGAATATTAAAAGTTTGTACACGTTGATTTAAAACCAACCTTATTCTGTAGGACCGATTGTTTAATATGTACGCATGTTCCAGCGACTATCAAGATAGGCACATAATTAAAGTCAACAGCGTGAACTTGAAGATAACAAAGTTGACAAAAATTTGGCGCTTTTACGAAGCTCTGTAAATATGACCACTGCCTCGACTTAATGGTACTGTCAACACGTTTTTTCAATCTGACGCCCAACATTATGCAAATATAAATATAATAACGATACTGCATACAACGCTTGAACTACACAGAGCATCGCCCTCCGTGCAACCACTCGTCTTTCTTTTCTCGTATACCTCTCGTTGTCGTCATTGTATTATCTTTTCAAAATATAGGGAAGAAGATGAACGAGTTTCATTTTATATCACGTTTTTATTGCGAAAAATAAAATCATTTAATTTTAAAAGCCGTCATATCAGAAAATATATATTACCTGGATATTATATATTGTTATATAAATTATATAATAGTCTATAATTACTATGGGATAGTCATTTTCTAATAATATCTGGTATTTATGACGATTGAATAGGTAATTTTTTTCGTAATTTTCATTGAATTATATGAGACAACTTCCGAGGTGAAAATTAAATTACAAGAAGTACGATTATGATGCACGATAGCATTGTAAGAAGCTTAATTAGACATATCTTCGGCTAATTGTATGAAGATAATTTGGCTTTGATTAAGCGTACATAATGTCGAGATTTTTTACATAAATCAATTTGCAAGTGATTGATGAAGTTGTTCATAAAATAAATAATAGGAGGAACTATTGTAAATATCTAAATAACATTTGTTTTTTTATATAAAAAATAAAGCAATAAAAAGTTATTGACGTAAAAAACGAAATAATAATTAAAAGTTATATGATAGCAATTCGCGAGTAATAACTAACCGAGTGTAGAGTCAATTAAATTTAAGATGCCAAGGGAAATATGGGTATGACACGTAGGTCACAATATCGATAACACTGTAGGATGGAATTGTGGCGTTTGGCGGTAGCTGCGGGAGGGACATTGCCTTCGTCGTTTCTCGTTTCTCTCGCGTCTGGCGGCGACGGTAGTATGGGGACAAAATCGATTTCACCTACGGGCGTATTCCGCCAGACGTCGCCGAGCAGTCTCTGCAGCATCTCGTTTGCAGCCTTTTCTGCTTTAAAGCACTAACCACAACACTTCGCTCGCACCGAAAAGCCTTGGCCTTGGTTTTTTGTAATCACCAGACCGTTCTTTTCTTTTGTACATTCATTTTACCGTCATTCCATCATATTTCCAGCTGCATTCATTTAAATCCCATTGTTCCGATCTAATAACGCATGAGCTTTTATTTTTAAACAAAAAACATATATCGATTCACTTCACACCGAACAATTCTGTTGCGAATGTTCAGTATTAAATAAATTGGATTTTTAGTTTAGGCTCGTTAATTAGTAAAATAAATTATTTGAACAGAATTAATTGCATACTCCAAGTGTTATTTGTAGAAATTTGTTGGATTACATAACATTAAATTTTTAATTAGTCATTTTTTCTGACTATATAGTGAATAAAAACATTAAGTTGGTTTCTTTACGTAAGTTAATTTGATTTGACATTAAAGAATATAAAATGATTTCTTTGCAAATGAAAATCCTTTCAACGTGTTCAGTGTAAAATATGCTTCATTATAAGATAATAAATACTGTCAAATAAATAATTATAAATGTAAGATTTTTACTTTTTTATATAATTCGTTTAAATGTACTACATTTGATGCATTTTGTATGAAAAGTTTAAGTATAAGTAAAGATTTATGTAAAATCACTCATTCTGTACGTTGTCATATTTAGTTTCTTTAGCATAGGTCTTTGACCTGTCCATATTGTATTTTACAACTTTTATTTATAAATGGAATAAGGAAAATTCCGAATAAAAACGTATCAGTGAAGTTCGGAAATTCAGAAAGTATATTCAGACTTGTTATCAATGTTGATACGTAGTTCGGCAGCGAGGTAATGACCGGAAAAAAAGTGGAGATGTTTATCGGTGTTGTTTTATCTCTCTTTCTCCTCATCGGGCGTTCGAATTTTCGTTCGCAGCGAACACTGTCAAACAAATGGCAACATCAGACTGACTGTACGGTTAGGTGGCAGTTGTATCTCCGCACTGCGATACAATCAGAATAACCTTATTTCCGCGATCGGACTCGTGAGCGACGTCCCGATGATGAACTCCGGTGAAATTTTAGACTCAAATTTCACAAGATACTTTACGCTCGAGCTACTCTCTTCCCTCATATTCTAGCCACAGGAATAACTTTTATAAATATTTGGATAGATACTTGTGTAAGACTTTTCATCAGTGAAAATCAATTGTGTCGTAATATGGCAATTTTGTTATTATAAAAGGGGCAATTACGTATCATTTGATATTTAATTTTTCATCTCATTAGCGAGCATTATTATACAGTTAAGTAACTCGTTCAAATTAATACGTACGGCTTCATTAACAATTTTCCAATCAAAGAAAAACTGCATAGTCTTTTTCTTGCTTTCACTTTCGAAAATCGAATACAAACAAGTGACACATAAAATATAAGTATAACAGTAGGAACATTTTTTATTTAATATACACATTTTTATGGCCAATTTTTTTAAATTTTTATATCGTATAAAAAATTTTTTGCAAAATGTAAGTATAATTAAAATCCATTTGAATGAAGAAAACGATCTCTACGATATACTTCTCTTCGCTTCTCAATACAAAATTATTAAGTTATTAAATTATTCTATTTGTCCTACTGTTTTCAGTCGTTTCCCTTTATATACTTAAGATAAAAGTTTCGTCGATTTCAAAGACACATCGTTGCGCGTATTTGAACTTGAAATTTCGCTTTTAATAATGCTTTATCCAACTGAATATCTGTATCTCGCAAATTTTTCAACATAATCGACTGTTCATGGAAAAATCTATTTCCAGTCATTTGAATCGATCGACATTTGAATACACTCCCGCAGTTGCATATTGCCGATGAATAGCCGTTGATAGTATGTTGGGTTCGCTATATTCCGACTTTTAATAATTTATGTTTGTTTGCAAGTTAAATGTTGTTTATTTTCTTTTTTCTTTATTTTTGCATAAACTTGTTTTATGCTTTTCACTACTTTGTTTCTACTTATAATAACATTTTATTATTGAATATTTCATTCGTACAGTTTTATTTAAGAAAAAAAATCCATTTTAATTTTCTTCTGACATATACATTAAACAATAACTTTTTCTTTGCATTTATTTATTTGTTAAAAAATAAAATGTTTGTGTGAAGTTAAGAATTATTGACTCAAATATTTAATTATATGAATAACTAATAGTTTAATTACACGCTCAGAAATAATCTTGCATTTAACGTAATATTATTTAGTAAGAATTACTAAACTGCATCATATTTTCGGACTTTTTTGGAAGTACAGTAATATTTATTATTACGATTTATGACAAATTACTAGATTGAATTACATTTTTTAGAAGACTAATGTTTAAAAAATATAATTTTTATTTTATTATTTAGTTTATTTATTATTGCGAATTTTATTTTTCTATAGGACGGTATTTTTTTATTTATGAGTAGGTAATTAAATTGGACAAAGTTTTTTCGTTGATAGTAATTGAACCGCTGTTCTCATAAGTCCGAAGTCCCGCGCGTAGCCACCGATCCTCTGAAACATAAACAGTGGCTAACGTCGTATTAGAAATACGAGTCAGACTGCATTTGTTATACTTTAATATAAAAATTACTATGCTGCAAAACGTTCTCTTTAAGGTGAATTCTGTATGTGTATATTGAACATAATAGTTTAATTGTCAAACTTTTTAATACAAATTACTATACTGGCAAACAAATACTGCTTAAAAATCTCGTAATTATTATAGAAATGTCTTATAATTTCTTTTGAATGATAATATTTACTTTCTATTTACTAAATTTTACTATACTGCCTTACAGAAACTATAATAAAATGTAGGAATTTTTATTACATTTTACTTCAAAATATACTATTTAACCAAAAAAGTCTGAGATTACTTGGCAATCTAACAATGTTTCTTATACTTTCGGTAGTTTTTACTGTTTTTTTATTGTGCGTGTAGTTAACATCGAATGTAAACAGTTTTTCATAAAATCATCTCTTATGTTGTACCGAAAAGATCATGAAGACTGATCAAATTTTAATTGTTGACGATTAAACAAATGGATGTAATTTTGAGTTAATAAGAAAACAAGATGATTTGCATTCTGGTGTAGTCATTCTTGTATGCATTTATAAATGTCCTCGAGCGAGTGGGCAAGCTCGCGGTTACTTCTCTTTACTATTACTGTAGGCTATGAATAGCCAATTCTATTTCCTTTCGCCCTCTTGAATGCCTTACGCGCATGTTACACACAGATTCGTAAGCATCTTTCACTCTACGACTAAGACGTCGTTTGATTTAGTGTGAATGTTGCGATGTCGCATAATTTACTTGCAATATAGTGCCGCTATTCACCACCTACAACTGGATGAAAATCAGTTGATTCCAACCGCTCATATCTTGTTAACATGATAAATAACAAAAACAACTGTAATTAAGCAAAATTAATACTATTTAATAAATAAAAATGTGCTCGCTAAAGAACAGACAAATTATTTTCGATAAAGATAATGATTATCGGTGAAATAAACCGATAAATCGAATTTCATTTTACATAAGAAGCAGCTATAATTGACGTCATTTTACATTTTCATAAGCAAACCCTGTTCGCGGAAGTACTCGACCAAACTAAAAATCGTTTAACTTATGGTAATCATGATTAAACGATTTGAATTTGCAGTTCACAGAGATTAACTATTCGTGCAAACGAAACACACGTTGGTGATTAGTTTTTAGTAAGTTGAGTATTTCCTTGAGTGTCTGCGACACAGTGCATTCTAGTGCTCTCAATCGTTCACGTTTCTCTGGCTTTATTGACTGCCTCCGCAAATTTTCATTTTTGTTCAACAGCGTATAATAGCTTGCTGCGAATCTTGTTAAACTTCAAACTTTAATGTTCGAACATAAACGAACCATCTAAGTCTTTGCGCAATGTATGTTCAAGTTTATTGAAAGGATTCAAAAATAAACATTATTAAAAACATTATTAGATTCAAACTCACTTTTATTTTTACATTACATTATATTTTTTTACTTTACTTTACTTTATTTTACTTTCTTAATATTATTAGTGACATAAAAGTTATTCATTGGTACATTTTTCACATTTGTTAATAGATTACAACATACTATTTCACAATATAATGCAAAAAATAAACATGGACAGATCTTACACGATTACATGATCACAGAGAAAACTGCGTACGTGTCAATATATTGATGTCAACAAATTTCTTTTTCCATGTGCAAATGTTCTATTATTAGAAAAACCTTAAGCCATACTCGGAACTGAGTTTTTACAGTATATCTTACGTTACACGTCTCGTGCTGAAGAACTTCTGAAGATATCATTTAGCAGAGTCAATCTCTCGAGAAGCGTAAGTTGACTGAACTAACTTTCGCTCTTAGTCTGAGTCGACGATCTCAGGTAGGGAAAAAGGAAGTAAGATAAAGGAAAGGGACTGGCAATGTATAAACCGGTGGATATAAGACGTTTATACATATTCTATAGATTAGCCGTCGCTCCTATGCTTCTCGATAATCAAATTGGTCAGGATTCGATCCGTCCACTTGTCCTTTTGATGAACGATGAAAGTTTCTGGCGCTTATGCTCAATTGCACTTAATCCTCTTGTGTCCTATTTCCGGCACACGACAACGCGGGCATATTCTTTGCATTTCCCGTTTCACGTTTAATATTGTAAAAAAGTATCTTAAAACGACGGAAAAACAGCACCTGAATATTTAACAACCAGTTTATTTGCAAAATGTAAACGCTTTTGTTAATCCGACATTAAGTAACATCGTTGCGGGTCTGTTAAGTTTTTTTTTTGGTACTTGAAGTTAGTGAAAAATGGAAAAAGACTGTAAAGTAATTGCGGAGAAAATAGTAGTGAAGACATTGAACGCTTAAGACGGGAGTTTAAGCTGCTTATTATACATTCAGATTATGCAGAATTCTTTTCCGACCCTTAGATTATGCGCTTTTGCGTTTAATTTTCAGATTAAGGGAAGATAATACTGGAAAAAGGTGTAGATGATCCGCCTGAGAACTTGAATGAGACTTTAATTAATGCAATAAACGTATGGGTGTATAATAAACATAATGTCATAACTTTTTAAATAAAAATATTGCGAGAAGATATTTTTAATCAGATTTATAAAATTATACTGATATAAGAAAATATATTTATAATTTTAAATATATTCCTTTTTATATTGCATTATTTCTACAAAAATTGTACGTAAATGTGAGAAGATTAAAATAAATTACTTTTATTTTTTAGTTCATTATATCATACCGGAAATGACACGTTTTTGCTAAAAAGTATTTCTTCTGATTTTTAGGTAATTCCGGTCGATCGCCGGGTACCTGACAAAGACGAAACTTGGGCCGTGACACCGGATTCCGAAGAGCCACCCTCTTTGCTACCGGAAGATCTGAAACACAAAGTAGATCGAGATAACAGAATAGACCCTGCCGGTAAATCAAATTTGAATAAGTCCGCAGACAGTCTTGATTTAGACTCAAACTTGTCGAGGGGTCATGAAACCCGGAAGAGCAAGGGCAGACGCGTGAAGAGTTACTTGAAAAAGTGCAAGGGCGCACTATCAAAGGGTGATGAAGGTTCGGTTGAGAGGAAGCACGGCAGTTCTTGGTTTGTCGATGATAAAGAAGACAAAGAACTCGAAACAACCAATGACAACGAGATTATCGATAATGTTGTCGATGAACTTGAAACTGCGGATGACAAAATTTCGATTTACGAAGATGCGCAAAATTTTCCGCAAGAACCGGATGAACTACTTGAACATACGGAAGATGGAACTCTCGATAAGTGTGATTCCAGCGATACTCTTATTGCCGAAACACAAGAACCTGCTGAAATATTCATTGCCACTGATTCTTCACAAAGTGATTCCATCGGCAATGAAGAGGTTGAAGACCTGAATCTTGCACTTGTTTCCACCAGTGGGGTGAGTAATGTATACCAAATTTTGTTCCTTACGTAAAAAATCTTTCTAACACTGGAACTATTAAAATCACTTAAGGAAATTAGAAATTCCAAAATTCTTTGAAAGTGTTAATTTTATGAGGTGGATTATCTGAATCTGATTTTAATTAATTTAACCTAACTTTGATTAAATAGTTATCTGTAGAAATTGAAATTATGAAATAAATTTAAATTTGATTGTATAGTTTTTATCTTGGTTTTTGTTTGGAGATAAATTTTATCAGTCTATTATACAGTTCCAGAGTTATAAAGATATATTTACCAATAAAAATTGGCAATAGGTTTGGGGAGTCTCGTAATATTCAGATTTCTCCGGATTTGAATTTTACGAGACATTTGATGTGACACTTTCGTTCGAAATCATCACTTAATTTGATTCTCTTTCTTTCGAGGAGCAATAAAAAATGCGAGATAACTCGTTCCCAAACTTTTTGCCAATTTCATTGGTAACAAGTTTATTTCTGATCAAAAATGATTGGGATAATTAACCTAAGACCCTAGTTCAAAGTTTGTGAAAGGCTCTAACTGAGAATATCTGATTTGCCCCAGTTAGAAATGCCGCAAAAACTTTTAATGTCTGGGAATTTTGGACTATCTGGTTACCTTTTTAATCGGGTTAATGATATACGAGTTGAATAATTTAGGAGCAAAAACTTGACGAAATCAACAAACTCATCGAAATTTATCGTTGATAGACAATGATGAAGATTTCGCTGCAATTAAAATGGTGCATTGTCTTTGTTGGTACAATTTTTTTAGTTTATTTCGATAAATCGTGTAGGGAACACAAAACATCGTTAATCATAACAAAACAGAAAATCGTTTTGTTTATTTTCATTATACGAGCAGAGATAGTTACGAGTTATGGTCGTAGTGCACAATGTGCCTAATTCGTAATACATGTACACAAACAACTACCGTTAAATGTTGTTCGAAAAATGGTCTGAACCAAAAGTCCATGAGTCATGCACTACGACCAAATGATGCAATCCGTAACTCGATTCGTCCCTAGTCCGTGTTCTAAGCGAGCACGCCCAAATGTAACATCGCGGAATCGTTACAGATTCAACACATTTCGCAATATCACATACATTTAAAGTTTGACATTCGAAATACTAAAAGTCGTGTTATGTACAAAAGTTTCGGAAAATCGACCGATAATGTTTTGTCTTTTTTTTCTGTATTTCATTGTACGTCAAATTTAAATAGAGAAGTAAATTATTATGTTATGTATTTGACATTTCACTTTATGGTCGTTAAAAGTTTATGGTTTCAACTTATTTTTGCTTTGGGGTTATGAAAACATAGTTCTGTATAATATCACTTTGATATGTTTATTATATTTTATAATATCATTATTCACATTAATTTGGACACAAATACAACAAAGTTTTTAAAAATTATTAAACTTGCATTATAGAGACTTATTCAAGATTTCTATGTTTTTGTAGAAATTTGTTTAATATTTAAATAATAGAAAGAATAATAGAGAAACTTTAAATTGAAAATAAAGAAATTTTAATTAAAATGTGGAACTAAATTGATTTGAAGTACAGTACATGGTCAAATACAAAGATTTTTGAATGTTGAATAAGTCTTAAGAGCACTTTTGCAGAGCGTATCCCCGCACTTGATTCTTATTGCAGGCGCGAGTGCGGATTTCTCTCTGTTGCGGGGCTCATAGTGCCAAGAGGGTCACTTTCGTTTTCTCCAGCACGCCCTTTCACATCGACTACACGGCGTGTTCCCTCGGTTCCTCGAGTTCCGTGTAGGGCTTGGTAATTGGTCATTTTTGTCGTTCGTAGTGCGCGCTCTTTGCCTATTGCCGTGTATCTCGTTGACTCTCTCACCCAGATACCTACATAACGTAAATACCGCCGATTTGTCTTGAGAGAAGAACAACTAACTTTGTTGTCATCAAGTCAAATTTGACTTGGACTGATATAAAGCGGCAATGTCTGCCTCTGAGAGTACAACAACTTTGCACTTTACTGTAACATCGACAGTGTGAAAATTAACAGCGTAATTCACATGCATTATTTATAATGTTAACAAAATAGTAGTGTTTCAACTATTTTTACAAAGACTCAATTTGAATTTACAATATATTGTAGTATATCAGTTTTATAAGGCAATTTGAATATATACTTTCGACTTCGTGTAATTTATTATATTTCTATTTCTGCAATTCAAAAAAATGAATGAATAATTTGTCAATAATATTAACAGCATTACTACATCGATATTCATAGTTTAGATTGTAAAACTTTTCAACAAATTGAGAGTTGAACTCTTTATCATGTCTAACATATCGTAACATGAATATGATTAGTTTAATCATTAGTCAATTATCTTTGTTTCTAGCAGGCGGGTTAAACTTAATGACTAGGTTTCTTAAAGAAGCAAACTAGGTTGTAGACAGGTCTGTGATATAAACGTAATGTTACACGATCTTTTGTCGAAGACCCAAATAGGGAAACCTAAAAAATGTGCTTAGTATTTCTATTCAACTTTACATTGAACATATTCTTAGTAAACGAATTTAAAAATGTTCACCTAGATTAGTTTCCAGTCTACGTAAACAGCAATAATTTTTTGCAAGATTTATTATCCCCTGTGTGAGATTAATGTCCGTTTCGGGCAAAATAGTTTAGTAATAACTGTTCAGAAGATTGGTCCATAGGATATTGTTGTTCTATTTGCTTAAGGCCCATTTTAATGAAACCATTTGTTTTCATATGCAATCACAAATTTGTCGCAATCAGTTTTCAAAATTACCATTTTTAATTTATAAGTTTACCTTCACTTGTAGAAAAAGATGCAAATCAAGAATTATTCATGCAATTATCAGTATAATTAAAGACTTATTAATTTTCATTGAGTACCTATTTTACTTCTAAATCTGAAGATAAAGTGTTTAGTTAATACTTACGTAAATATTTATAAAAATGAATTAAATTAACTCAAATTTGTGTTTACAGTATGAATTCTTTCATTATAATGATATTTTATATACAAAATTAATATGCATTTTTAATTTACTACTACATTATGTAATAAAAGTTACTTTGCATATACTCAAAGCAGTATGCGATATAAGGAATAAATTTGTTGGCAGTAACTCAGGTTCCTAATTTATACTGTCAGGTTCTTAAATTATATCATACACTATTTGTTTACTTTTAAGGCGTATACTGGCCTTTTACTGCTGTTCTCCATATAACATTTTGTATTATAAGGAATAGGAGGATAACATAATATGCACATATATTTACTCATAACGTATAATAAATGCATGTACATTATAGTTATACTACTTAGAAAAGAAATTTTATTTTATTCTACGTATTATTAGAAATCGTTTTTTATTTCATTCAATCAGTGCGAAATTGAAATGTTTCAGCGCGAATGAGAAATAGTGTTTACAAATAAGAAAAATGTTGTACATATTTTCTCATACTGTATAATTTGAAACGTAAAAATAAGACAAAGTGACTTTTACTTGTCAAAATGTTTTTCACTTTCAAAAGCTAATTTTATTTATTCGAGTTAACAAAGATTTCGTCTAACTTTAGTGAGAAAATTTAAAACAAAATTATGCTGATTATATACAGCCCACTTATATAACACAGAGAAATATTTTAACAACAGAATAAATTATCTCAATTGTCATAGTGGTTTACAAAAATAATGCAGAATTTAAGTTCCAATTATTTATAAAGATAAATACTGATATACTTTTTGTTACATCTTCATAGCTTCATAAATAGTACATTTATCCGAACAAGATGATAAAATGTTAATAAACCAGTTGAAAGAGTCTCGCAGTTATTCTTCGATAGCTCAATATGGTGATTGCGCGTGGAAGTTGTTCGCGGATTCACCTGCGGTACATATATTGGATTCCATTTTTCGCATTCTTCGCGCGTTGCAATGGCCATTAACAATGACGCGCCTAAACGCGTGATGTGGCATAACATTATCTATGTGGAGCCTTTTTATGCATCTTAACTCTCAGCTTGGCGCACTGAGAGTTTTCCTTCCGTTGTTGTTGTTGAATTGCAGTGGTTTCCAACGACGACTTGTAAAATTTTCGCATGATATACGGCCAGGCGTCATCTCGCTTCGTTGCGATGTTAGTGGCTTGCAAGTACAAGAGAACAGAATATAAAAGGCAACTGCGTTTTGCCGCATTCTTATGCTCATGTTCACACACAAAACCTGTGTGCTCCACGCCAACGAAAGTTACACACGTGGGTCAATGACATTTGTCTCGTCTTTTGTATTTTTGACCATTTACTTTTTTTCTACCTTCGTTTATACGACAAATTCGCTTTAACGTTGTCACTCTTACCAGCAAACCACCAAGCTTTTCCCACGTTACTTTCAACGAGGGCGTTAAGCATGCTTTTTAATGTTGTTATCACTTAACTATATTCACGATGACAGCTTACTTTGTGTGTCATTTCTGTCTAATAAATTATCTCGTTGCTTTTATGTTTAAAAATAGCGTGAAATGTATGACTTACAAATTTTGGGTCATTTAATTGTGGCGATTCTGACGTTGTCTACTAATTTTATTGTCTAAAGTGCGCCCAGAAAAAGACACTAAAACAATAAACTTTTATTTAATATACACTGCTTGGTATATTTAAATACTTTGATTTAATTGTGGAAGATTAACTGTTAATTTTATTATTCTATTTCGTTGTTTATTCAAAAGATTAGAAAAACACTTCTCACAATAATAATTACTTGCACATTATTTTGCTTCATTTTATGTGTAAATAATTGCAGAAAATTGTTTCGGCAAAAATTGATCCACTGTTTGTTCATCAGTCGATCTCTTTTTCGTTCGATGTATATAAAAACTGACAGCCATGAATAATTGTAGTTCTTAGGCTTTTAACGAAGAAGACAAATCACTGTAATTTAAATCGTTTCAGCTCGACGAATCGCAAGTTCTTATATACGTCTCAATCATCGCATATACAAATTCATTGCATAGAAAGAAACTGTTAAAAGCAAAAATCTAGCAGAAAATTCCAATATAATTAACGATTTGGTTAGAAAAAAACGACTATTTTAATCAACTTATTTTCACATCAATTGACTTTACGAATGCTTCGTAAGTAATAAAGAAGACACTTCAAGAATCAGCTAATTAAAGTGCAAAACGATAAAATCATGTTTTTCTCGTAAGTTTGATTTGCATGAACATATATTTGTGTACTGTAATATCGATTTTTCTGTTGAGACATTTGTGGAATCGACACCCTTCACTTTGTCGCGCGCTGCTTTTTTATTTTTCTTTATAGCGTTTTTCTCTCCTAAATAAATGCGATCTTTTATTAACAATTACGCGTAGTTATCACGAAATAGCCGTCGTTACAATTATTTAAAGTTATGAGTGTGAGTTATAAGTTTTAATAACGAGTCCCTTTTTAAGAAATACCTGATTGAGTGAACCAGAATTTGATTGTGACAACCGAGAATTTATCTTAGTGTTTTGTCAAAAATAATGAGAAATGCAAATTATGTTCGCATTTTTTTAATTAAATTGATTTGCATTTTTTAATTAAAAGCAAAAATTCATTTCCAAAACGTATAATTATTTGGTAATAATTAAAAATTGCATAATAAACCTTTTTTTTTGGTAAAAATACTTAATGTTTTTGAACGTGTGAAATAGCGAGCGCAATATTTTATTTCTCGTTGAACCATATACGGATTGCATTTGCGTTGGTTTGTAATTCTTAAAGATGAAGCACGTATGCACTGGGTAAATCTAATCGAAATATGCCAGCCAATCATCAGCCGTGAAAGTGAAGCCGCGGAAAATTATTAGAATCGTTGCTGTTTCTTACACGTCTCTCGCTTCTTGAATATGAATTTTATTCCATCAGTGGTATAGTTGTTATACTGTAATTATAGTGAGTCATCAAATGTCATCATGTTTTTAAAAAGTCTGCCCGCCAACTCGACCAATTTCCAAATCAGCCAACTTGTTGTGCCATTATTATTATTATTCACCAAAAATGGTTATTACATATATGTATAATATTACATTGATATATGGTCTGCAAATTGAGAAACATTTTTAGATTTTGAGATAAAATTGTGCAAATCATGATTAAACATTTTCGGTTTCTTATTTCCAATTATTTTTTTTTCATAATAACGCTTATTTTCACTATGTGATAAATTAAAAATTATTTTATTTTAATACCATAAATTTACATGAAATTTCTCTTCATGATTCCGTCTTTTACAATTATATTTCTTTAGATGTTCTGTTATGCTTACAGTATATATCGCAAAAACGGTAGAACAAAAGAAAATTACATATGTAACCTGATACTTATTTCAATTTGTTTGCTAAGTTATAAATGTGTATTATTGAATAATATTTCTAACTGTTAAGATCGAACCAGGAGGTTATGATAAATCGCATTTAAATACAAAATACGTGTAATTTTGATATAGTATCCGAGTAAATATGAAATTATCATCGTCATTTACGTTTCTTAAGAAGTATATTATTAATTTTCACGATCTTCAATTTTGTTTTATAACTTTCACTGTCATTTATTTTATAATAAATAAGTTATCAAAGTCGTGGATGAGAAAGTTAAAATTATCCGTATGTTTTTGTAGAAGATTATTTATTAAATGTTCAAAATCATGAGAAAATATTTAACTTTATGTAAACGAACAATTTCAATTGCAATAATTGTTATTAATTTTGATAACATAAACACATATATAATAATTATATTTTTGTATAAATTTAATAACTTTTATTAAACTGTTATTTATTATACGTTGAACAAAATATCAGTATTTTATTATCTTGCGTAAGCAAAACATTTTCAGTTAAGTTGTAATATAAGCATCAACGTCGCGGCACCACATTGGTTACAGCTGTGCTTTTGTGAGTGGTAAACGATAAGCAGAAACGGTGCAAACTGGATTTATTGCAATTGACTATAATGATGGTTTTACTTGCTTGCTTCGCACCTTCCGTACAGTTTAATGTAGTACCGCGACATCAGTCATAAGTCATTTTCATGTAAACGCAATGCTTGCGCAAAGTGCGTAACATGAATGGTTTTCTATGAAGAATTTAAATTTGATTTTTTTATGAGAAAAATGAATTATTTTATATACATTATTTTGAATAACTTTCGAACAATGTTCTACTTTCAAATTGATTTTTGCATTTAGATTATATTTCAATCTGCTGTAGTTATTTATTATTCAAGAACATGTTGGACAATAATTTTTATGCTAAAATAAATAATTTATATTCATACGTATTTGAATAAATGGATATTATTATTGAATTATATTTTTATTTGTTCTTATATTTAAAAAATTATTTTCTTTTATCCACATTTTCAAGAGAATTACTTTGGGATGTTTGAGATTTTGAGTAAAACGAGAGGACGTTAATCGTGCAATAAAAGGCATTTCATCGTAACATAATCCGTTGGTATGTATAATTTCTTGGTTATTTCGTGAGGCCGAAGGGTATTGGAGATGTAAAATCGACGTTGTAAGGGTAACCAATTTGTCAAGGAAGGCAAATCTTTCGGATATAACCAAAAAGGTATCGCTTTCACACTCTTAACAAATGTCTCATCGATCTTGGCTCTATATCGCAAATTCGCTTACTTTCTTTATTCTTTCTTTTGACTATTTCTCTTCAAGCATCTTGTCTTGTGTGCGGGACAAGTCGACAGAGAGTCGCTAAGAAATTAAGGCTCGTTCGCTTGGCGTGAATAAATCAGTCAGAATGCCCGGTCCGAAGCAGCAATTTAAAGTCCGAAAAATATAGGTTGTTCAAACGTATTCACGAAAGTTTTAGGAGCAATTCACAATGTTGGTTACATTGCTTTTGACTCACTTTTTCAGGTCAAGCTTTGAAATATATAGAGTACGTGAAGTGTGTTCTTGCTTTGTATAATCTGAATTTGAAATGGAATTTCACAATTTATTGTTTTAAATTGTGCTCAACATACAGTAGTCAAATGTATGCAAGTTTTTAAAAGTGATGATTAAATTTTAAATATTCATGTAAGTGAGCTTTGACTATATATAAACGCAAAAAAAGTTTCTAAACTATCTTGTCAAAACAAATCGTGAAGTGGAATTTATTTTCAGTAGTTGTAAAATAATTCAATTTTTTATGTTTTTTTTTATTTAATTGACCTATAAAGCAAGAAAAAATGCATTCAGATTTGAATGCAATCTAAATCTAAATAAAAATAAATAAAAACTGACTAAAATGACTAAATCTAAATACAAATTTTAAGGGACTTTTGTCATTCATAGTCATTTCAAATATTCGCAAAGCGGGAATTTAGGTCCCATTTGTAGAATCGCATGTAATTGAGAATGTTTGTGATATAAATATAGTAAAACGTCGGCAGTGTGAAGTGAGAAACGTCAATTCTTACAAATATGTGAAACTATTTGTTAAATCATAAATCTCGTTGTTTGCTTGACAATTACAGATTGGTAACTTGCCAAATAGTTTGAGACCCGCATAGAATACCACACAAATGCCATACCATTATACCATTCTGCTGAATAATTACTTAAGTCGTTTTTTGCTGGAATAATGCACATTAAAGGAAATCCTTCAACTTAAAAATAATACTCATTTCACGAACATAATTACAAAAATATACTTTCCATCTAAATTCCAATCTAGCCATCAATCTATATCACATTAGCAATAAATATCCACTTAAATACTTGCTCATAATTTCCTCTTTTCATGAAATTGTAATAAAATTTCGCACTTAATAATCAGCGAGTAAAAGACTCTCATAAATCAGCTTTAATATAAACATAATCTACAAGTATCTTTCTCCAAAGTCACCTGAAGTCGCGACGAATTTTTGCAGCCGTATAATCTATCAGTGGTTTATTTCGAGGTAAAATTTGTCATCTGGCGGCGACGCGCGAGACTTTTTTGTTTTGCAAGCAGATAATTTGTCTGTGTATTGAGATATGCTGTTTTTGGCTGCATACAAGCATCGTTTGCCTTTTCAAATACTGCGACTTATCAGTGCGCGTGCGCTGTGCATTTCTGGCCACAGATGGTGGAAAACGAGGCCAACTCGTTCAAACGAGACCCATAAAACAAGTTGTGTCGGGGAAACGACATAATAAATTGCACTGCGATCTCGACTTTGGTCACTTTTGTAATCAGAGAATCCTTAATACATTGCCCGTCTTTTCATATTTGTTTTGTTTTCGCTTTGACTTAGTCCGAGACCACTCGCGAGTCAAAGAGATCCGCGCTGCACTCGGCAAAGAGGAGCGTGGCGCGTTTGCAGACCCACCTGTCAGGGCCGCCCACAACGGGGCATGTTGCCCCGAGCCCCATACGGAATAAAATATAAGACAAACACAATTACAACCGGCGCGTATAACATTTTTGCCGTCATCTTCGAGTTACTATCAGCGTTTCACCCAATGCTTCTCTTTAGCCTTTTTGTATGCGTTTATTATTCTGATATTGTGTTTAATGAGACGCGCTATCTCGCAATACATTACGTGCAGTTTGTGCATTTTTGTAACACAATTTTTCGCGACAATACATAAAACCACATAGTTTCGTTTCAGTTCAGACCTTCCAGCTGTTCTTTCGTATAATATCCGATTATGCAGTGCCAAATTTTACAAATACTTTGTAGGTTATTATTAAACTTGTCCTCGATTTAGAAAAGCATTTAGCCAAGTTGACTTTCTTTTTTTTTCATTTTTCGCATATTATACATATTATTTTATTGTTTAAATATATGTGTTTAATTAGATTTTTAAATTAAACTTCTCAATTTTAACAAACAGTAAACAGAAAACAGTATTATTATATAACATAAGTAAAAAAACAGTTCTTTGCAAATTTAGCATTTATTTTTGGTTATCTAGATATTATTGCGAGAACTTAAATTCGAGAGTAATAAGGTGTCACATACAAAGGTATCGTTTACGGGATATCGGTAACGGGTCGTTTCCGGGTAGAGCGAAAAAAAAGAGAATGCAGAAAGAGAACGCGTTGCATAAAAGTGCAATGAATCCCAGGCTCGTTCAACCCTCCAAGGACCGTGAAAAGCAGCGTCGGTATATTCGCTAACAATTGATGCAAAGTATGACGTAACTTGTTGCACTTAACTTTCCGGCGTCTTCTTTAACGCGCTTGCAGGACAGCTTGATTGTTCGCGCGATTTCAGGTTATCTCAACGACGAGAAGAGGTTGCGAGAGGCTTTTTTGCTTTTAACGATTTCGAACAAATTGTAGCCTGTTTTCCGCAGTCTGTTAAGTTTATAATTTATTATCTGCTTTTGCGAAATAAAAAAGAATCTATTACAAAAGATTACATTTTTGCAAATAATTTAAGAAATAATTTATTCACTTTAAATAAGTTTCAGTATTATAAGCTTTATCTTAGAATTATAAATGTAATATGCTATTTAATTTTCTTTGATAGTTTGATAACAATTTCAATTTTAAAAAATGTATGACGCTTATTGTGTTTAAGTGAAACACAGCAATTCACGATTTCCCAGTTTTTCGTTTGAATAATTTGTTGATTTGTTGATTTGTATCAAAATAGAATCGTTTAATGCAAATGTAGCCTACTTTTGAATAAAAAGGTAGATCTTTGTGCATTTTTAACATCGAGATTTAAAGTAACGTACAGCTTATGCAGAAAACGCGTGTAACATACGATGAAGTTATATTTGTGGCCAACAGAAGAACAGTTAAGAAATGGCTTTCTCAACAAAATGTAGATTGGTTAAATTTACACACTACTGCAGTGCTTAACATGTTATAGAATTCCCCGTTCGTTAACATGAATTGTAGTTGCACTTTGTTTCTTAGAAATGTTATTCACATTCTTTCATAGTATAAACTTTAATATTTATATACATTTGTTTTAAAGTTATTCATAGTTTGATTTACGAATTCAGCTTTTCATAAAACAAAAATAGAAATAATACAAATTTTTTTTATTTTTCTAAAGAATCAAAACTAGACAAATTAATTCGCATTCATGCATTGAATTATTTGTATAGAAATAAGGTATTGGTTTGTTAAATGTGCATGACACTAAGAAAAAAAATGTTAAATCTCCGATAAATGTTTCTATTCCACTTTCTCAACTTTCAAAAACAGACTTAACATAATGCGATTATATATGCGCAAAAATAAAGTCATGTTCGCGTGACACGAGATTTAATAGTTTCAAATGTACGAATATCATTGAGTTTGCACGTGTACAGCAGAAAACCTTGTGTCGAAGTGATCTTGACATTGAAAAGGTAACCTTTTGTTTCGTACATTTGTATGTAATGGCGTACAATACAATGCTTACTACTACTGAGCTACTTTCAATCAAACTGTTGATAATTTCAAATATGTGCCACTGATACCTTTATATTTATTATTATTATTATTATTATCTTTATATAAAGTATTTTAAAGATATTCCAATTTGATGTAATCACTAAAAATAATTGTTAGTTATTTATATTATGTTCAAAATATATCGAAAGTTTAGCTAATTATTATCTGGAATTTGTGCAAATATGGGAATTAAATTTAACCGAAATTATTAATTTACGTGACTTTTTGGGATAAAGTTAAAAGCTAATTTCTATTAAAATTATATAATTTTGGAACTTATACGACATAAAAATCATTAAAAAATTTAGTATTAATATTTGTTATTTAATAGTTTTAATGAAAAAGATTTTGTATTTAATGTTTTGTTATTCTTCAATGTTTCACATAATATGACAACAAAGTAGAATAATTTGTAATAAATTCATTCCCCATGTACATAATTTAAAACTCAAACATCAAGGATTGTGCAATTGTAGTTACAATTCATTGAATCGCATATTACATTGAAGATCGAAGTCACGTTAAACGAAGCAGTTCTAATTCGCGAACAAGTTTCAATTTGCCTTGCGCATGCTTAATTGTCAATTGACTTGAGCAATAATCGAAAAAGTTGCGCACATCCTTTCACCAATTAAACATCCGCCGGACTCGATCGTATTCATAAGCCGCATCGCCAAAGCAAAAGGCAGAATGTCGGTCGCGATGTCGGGCACACCGATTTTCCCAGCTTTCAAAACCGCGTACAACGCAAATTAATGGGCGCCGAAAAAAGGCCGAATCACGATCGCATGACGCAATTCGCCATCGGTGCCGATCGACGTTTCATCGTGAACGTCGTGTTTGTAATGATTGTCATCCTCCGTTCGCGAAAAGTCCTTCGCGAACTTTCCTTTCTCACAGTGTGCGCGCACGATGTCAACGAGATCGGCTCGGCGCCGATATCGTTGAAAATTTTCGTTAACGCTGTATATTCCGTTAACATAAAGGAAGGCTATATCGTTTATATATTTATGAGCCCGAGCATTTTCATTGAGTGATCGCTCTATCATGGCTGCGACAGCGCGCGAAAGCAGCAGAGTAGTTTAGAGGTCTGATCGAAGTCGAGGTTGGCCATGCGGTCGAACCCGAAGCGCCTGGCGGCTTCACTCTTGTAGATGCATCGCTAGATAAATCACGGAATACTTTATTGGTGCGCACAATGCATTCCCTCGTATTGCTCCGGGAATCCGAGTGCTACGCTATCACTGATTCTGCGCCCGATAGCGCGCGCTACAATGTAGTGGATAATGTGCACTGAAACGTTATTTGCATGTATCGCGCTTTTACCGGAAGGAAAGACATTCAGTAGCGATATTCAAGTCTTTTGATTTTTGCGCCACTCGGGCCAACGTGTTCTCGTGATAAATCGAATCTCCGTTGTATTGTTTGCTCGTCTTTTTTTGTCTTTTGCTTCTCATGCGAATGCTATCTTTTATAAGTATTACGGTAGCTATGACAATGTACAAGAACGAGTGGTGTAATTGGTCGTGTAATCGACGGTGTTTTATGGAATATGCCGAGGCTTCACGGTGGCAAGTCAACGTGGGTTATGCTGTCCATAATGTATCATTAAACTGACTTTTATCGACACAAACGTTTGAAATTAAGATAAATTGCAAGATTTTATTCATCCTATTTGATAATCTATTAATAAATTATTTAATTTATTAATGTAAATAAACATTTTTTTGTATTTATACGCAAAATATGTAAGCCGTTAATGATGTTAAAAATAAGGGAAAAGGACAATGTTACACAGCTTTTTACGAAGATTCAACAGTTTGAATGAATGTTTTGCTTTGGTCTTTGGTCAGTTGTATGACAAAGCTGGATTTTCAACATCGTTTACTTCCGATAACGATATCTCGCCAGTTAATTGATTAACTTCATGCTGGGTATACTCTATTCTTGGAAAGTTGCTTGTTATCGTGATTGAGTATCGGACGGTACTCGCGATGGGCGTGTGTGGTTTACTAATATGTAGCAATGATGCGGGTAATGCGATGTTGAGGTGCATTGTGTATAGATAGATTGTTTATTCATTAGAGGAACAAATCAGAATCAATTTATGGGCAATGCACGTTTGTGAAAATGGAATTTAAAATTCACCAATATAAACAAAAAATCTCTGTACCCTTCGTTGCAAAAGTTTAATTATAAAGTTATGTTTTAAGAGTAAATTCATATAGAAAAATTATTCCAACAAAATTATGTGTTAATGAATATCTAGAATATATCATAATATATACTTACACCTCAGAAATTAAATCAATACCTTTTTTCTTATGAAACGCATTTAACAAAATATATAACTTTTTAACGCTTTCTATAGAAATATGTAAAATATATTTCAAATATATTTTTTATATTTGAAATAAATGTTGGTGTATATTTTAGTGTATATTTTTCCCGGAAATATATAATTTATATATTTTTGCTAATATTTCTAAATTGGCTATTTTTATCATGAGGTATTAAACAAAATGAAAATTTGTTCAACATTCAATACACGATATCGTGACTATGTTAAAACAATTATAAGACTGTTATACTCGGTTTTCTACAGAGGTTTAGGATACATAAAATGGGATTAGATACTTTTTCACGATTAAATCAAATTATGAGATGCACCATATTCTAATAATATATTTCACTTTCAATAAAAATTGAATAATTTGTTTTGCCGGAAACTTAAAATTATCTATATTTTTATGGTTACAAGCAGCATTCTTATACAAATTACATGTATCCATACAATATATCCTGCAATCCATTTAACGCTGGATTTTATTTAGGAATGGCTTTGACGACATACAAGATTACCAATGGTTTCCACATTTACAAACCAGAGCATTTTGTATATGGTATCACTATTTCAATTAAAGCATTTTAAGACCTAACATATGCGACTGGAGTACAGTAAAAAATATCTATATTTTAGTGTAAAAATGTAAAAAAGAAGGAGAAACAATGACAGGATTTTCCTTTTTCTGAAAGGATTTTAAAATATGTAGATATTCTCGAATGTGTGCGTTAGTTTGGATTCGAGTACGTAGAAAATCACTTCATTATACCTGATGCTATGAATGTAAAAATGCAAAAAGAATATTATCTCTATCTTTTAATTAAAAATCCTGGTCTATCAAATGCAACTTTTAAAGTGCCAAAAACAATAATGAATTGGGATTGACTTCTATTTCCTTATTTTTGGTTCTGTAGTTAGTCGTGTATTTTTAGTTTTATCGTTTTCATATCATAGAATTAGAACAATTTATAAAGAAAAATAAAATGTATATATACGAGGGCAAATTTTGTCTTTAACGTGAATTTTGCACATACGAGTTTTGTTGTATTTGAACAAATTTTTGCAAACAATTTGCGTATGCCGCGCAAATCTATGGATTGTATCTGCGCAACGCAATTAATCTACGAAATGGAGATCCAGAGTGAAACTAAAGTGCGTCGCGTGAGGTCTAGCCAGCATGTCGGATGAATAATGATAGTTTGATGTCGCGACGTGTGGGCAGCTTTAAAAGCGGATTACGCGCAATACGTTGCAGAAATAATAACAACAATGAAATGCCGCAAGCGATCGCAACGCGATACTGTAAATCGTTTTCCTAAACGCAGACAAACGTCAGAAACTCCTTCTTTGCGCAACGTAATTTCACGTTCAAGAACCGCTATTGCCGCATTCAAAACTATGAGAAATTGAGGCTTACGGGCTTTCGGACTAAACCGAGCATTGTTTATGTGTCATTGTGTAACATACGGATAGACTCTTTATGATAGATTAGTTGTTTCCTATTACATCGTTGTCGTCTTCGTGTTTGATCAATAAAAGACTTTGCACAAAATTATATATTGATTAAGCTATGGAACAATTGAATAATAATATACATTAAAGTCATACATGTAATTGATTTATTTGAGTGAAATAAATGGTATTTAAAACCTCGAAATATTTCTTCATTTGTTAATATACGAATGAAAGCAAAATTTCCGTACATAATGTTCTCTAAAATTATATATATTAATGTAAAGAGTTAATATTTGAACTTAAATTGTAATTATTAATGCTACGGTGATTTATTTCGAAATCGTTAAAGTTAAAAATAAATAAACGTTATATGAGCCGACGATTAAAACAACTTTGTGTTATTAATATTATAATCTGATCGTGAAATTACACGAACTAATAATCATATATTACATTAATTTCATAATAAATATATTATAGTATATAAAGTAATAATAGTACACGCTTATTATGCAAATCTCTCTATCATTCAAAGATCACAAAACTCAATGTTTTTCTCAATCAAGAATGCAATTTACATACATATTCAGCTGATAAGAAAAAAGGCCGATGAAACGAAAAGAAATGTCACTGCAAGGATTTCGCAATGAGTGCCAATTTTCAATATCAATACTCATACAGATATCAGATATTACAAGCAAAACACCTCGTGTAATCTAAACAATCTAAAAGTGACATAAGTTTACATTCATGCGTTCATTGAGATTTATCGCGATTCAATTTTAGCGTGGACAAAAAAGTGAATTCCAGTTGGTATAACAATCGTGCATGTCATAAATAAGAAAGCGAACAATTTGTTCGTACGTAAA
>JABFPJ010001010.1:0-29957 GCA_022817425.1 Gryon sp. ZL-2020 | reverse complement strand
TACATGTAAATTTAATCTCGTCGGGTGATTCAAGTCACGTCGTGCAATCGAATTTCGTTTGAAGCTGATTTAATTTTAATTTTAATTTATTATTTTGCGTATTAATTTCATTTTCTCGTTTGCTACTTATTTTCTTATTTTGGTGCTTTATTTTCGGACAATTTTAATTGCCCGGGCAATTAAAGTCGAAACAACGAAAAAGAAATGATTTTGAAGATTTCATTCAGCGATCTAGAGCCGAACCACTCACGTGAGTCATTCTCGATTGCTCTTGGATCGGCGCGATTGCTGAGATGACTTGTGATTTCCTTGAACGCTCCGGTATGCTAATTGCGATGCTCACCTGCACGCGTGTGTTTGAAATGCCGTTACCAACACATCCCGAAGTTGGCTTTATAAGCGTCGCCTTTATAAAAGCGCTACCTCGATTTGATAACGAATTTTATTCGCAGACTTGATCGGGGGATAATGCGAACGAGTTGAATCTTATAATTCCCGGGGATAAAAAAAACGAGTCGAAGTAATAAAGTGTCGTTAACGTATCACCGATTGGCGTACAATTGGCGCCTGGAGACACACGCTCACTGTTATTTTGAAACGACCGTTACACTTTTTTCATGAACGCTTTCGCGTAGCTGTTATATATATACTCATATAAAGAGAGTCATTTTTATACACGCAGAATATTGACTTTTTTCTATAAATCGATTACAAAAATATTGGTGATAGATGTAATTTAGATAGCGAAAAAATGACAATCTAAAAAGCGGCAAAAATGTTTTATTAGGTCAAGTTAATTGTTTACTTACTTCTTTTTTGTAACTGAGTATTATAGCGAGAAAATGAGATTGTAAAGTTGAATTAACAATGATGTTAAATTATAATGTTATCGTAAGAAAGTTTACTGGGATCATTAACAATTTAGCTACGTCATAGTTAAAGTATACAATTTCATTTTCGCAGTCTATAATTTTCTGCTCTTCTTCTTGAATCAGTATTGCTTGTTATTGTTTTAGTATTAAATTATTCTACATTTTATACGAAATGCTAATTGAAGGTGATTCGTTAGATCTTTACCTGAATTTGTAATTTTTTAGATATAGACATTATTTCAAGAACATACATAGAATAGAAGTATAATTAAATTCTCTTTAAATTATATAAATTAATTGTTATTTATGCTTGGATATATACAAAAAATTAAAAATATTATATTTAGAAATATCCCGAGATTAATATCTTTCTTTAATTATTTTAATAGATATGTTACATGAAATATAATAACCAGCAAAAATGATACAATTATGCGATAATTATGCGGTTTTTAACTATTTTATTTATTCCTAATTATAATTATAATTTCATTAACATTTCCGATAATTTATCAATATATATTTTTCCTTCAATAAATGAACAATAAAAGTTTCGTATTAAAATGATATAAATGTAATTTCGAAGATAAATGGTGAAATATACATATAAATTTTACTTTAAAAATTGAAAAGTAAATATGAAAAATTTACTTATAGACTTCATATCATTAAAATGGGAAACCGTGCTGTAAAATAAATTCTTTGACTATTATAAAAACAAAATCGTAAATATTGACTTCAAAGCTTTGAAGAATATGTATTTATTTTGAATGTATTATTATTCATGTTTATTCTAAAAACACAAGGAAATATTTAATATATATAAGTAAACAACTATTACACAAATGTGTGAAATATAATTTTTTAAGATTCATCATTGACGATTCATTAATCAAGCTACACTTTACATTACATGATAAATGAAGTTCAAACATTTAAAACCGCTTATAATTGTCTTTATTATAATTATGAGGATTAATTTCTAGAAAATGTATAAACTAATGTTACTCGAAAAGTGCCTATTTTAAACTCTATACACCCCATTTTTAATATTATCATAATCTTTATTTTTATTTAATTATATTCAACCAAACGTCAAAGAATCATCATCCGAAAATGAATGATATTTCTCTCTACGATTTAACAAATAAAACAACCAACAAAATAGTTTAAAATATTCCAAAGATTCAATCAAAATTTCACATAATTATTTATTCAACTTTTCAAAATCACTTATAAGCATTATAAGAGAAACATTTTAAGCTATCATATATAATAGGCTGAAGGAAGATCCGCAGGCGGATATTTTTTTTTCTCATCCAAAGACACGATTTTCATTGTAACCTTGTCCATGGGTGCCGGTGCATAACATCTAACGTCGAATGCCTTTGTTATCCCGGCAACATCGCGGTTCATTCTTCAGAGCTCTGAATGACATTTCCCCGAAAGCCCGAGCTAAGTCGGCTCTCATTAATCCACTATCAAAGGCCGACGCGTGCGAGGTCTCTCTTTCTCTCTTTTTGTTTCTCTCTTTTTGTTGAGAGCGGTTTAGACTGCCGGCAGAAAACACTAGTTCGTTGTCCCATCGTGGATAACGCCAGAGAAGGGGTTCTCCGAGCGGCGGCGGACAGGTACGGCTTAGCCGCACGGCCATCGGATCTCGGAATCAGTAAGTTATTTCTCGCCGTAGCATCTAAACGCTCTCGTGGAATCGACGCGCGTTTCGTTTTGTTGAATGAGTTTCTCGCGCAAAGTGGGCACCCGGCACAAATATGGTGCAGTGAGAGATCAACAATGCATTTCACTCACGGAAAACCTACTCAGTGCGTTTGTACCATTCACTTGAATATTTTTGCCTCCGATAGGTATTTCATCTCGAATACGCATCTCACTTTTTATATACAAACAATAACAATAACTAATAACTTTCTACGCTGTGCAAGATAAAGTCGATGAATTTTTTTGTCTTCATTTAGTTCATATCAAAACAGTTCAAGTGGAACACGAAAAATGTGACTTTTCTTTTAGCATAGCTCTTAGTCTTTGTAATATGATTGCTCGAAATATGATTATATACCAGCTAACTTACCTTAGGCTTAAATACGATTTTTTTTTGTCATTTCATTTCTCTGTGATAGATTTTATACTTAAGTAAGACAGTGATCAGATCAGAAGTAGGCAAAATCTTCTTACGAATGAATCAACATTTTTAAAAGAAAAGATTTTATAGAAGTCGTTCCGAATTCTATAAAAGGGGTTACCGCTGAAGAATGGAAGGACGACTGTCACTGTTTGAACAACACAAAAAACTTCGGATTAAACGTTATTCATCTGGGATATCTAAAATGGAATTAAATTTACTTATAATCATGTAAATTTTTCTATGATTAGCATTTATTATATATATAATTTACTGTATATTTTATTATTATTCATTATATATTATACATTATATATTATATATTATTATTTTATATATAACTAGAAAATACTTAATAAATAAAAAATGTTATTTTTATTTTGTATTATTATTATTATTATTATTATTATTATTATTATTATTATTATTATTATTATTATTATTATTATTAAAAAATAATATGATTATTATTATCAAACATTTTATTTATTTAAATAATGTTAATTATTTTTATTTGCATCAAAGTTTGTCTGAAAATGTGCACGTTGCGGAAGCTTACTTGAACGTGCTTAAATTTGAGTAAATATAAAGATGATGGGTCTACACGAAATCAAGTTTAAATATTGAACAATGAGATGGTATGGTATATGTGAATTGCGTGAGAGACCGGACGTACACTTGAGATAAGTTTTGGCAGCTTAAACTCTCGATACATCTACCCACACAAAATCTCGCGCAGCAGTCATTCTATCTCTCTTCTTCTTCTCCTATCTCACTCCGTTACTCTCTTGTTTCCTCTCATTCTCGTTTTCTCTTTCGTTCTCTCGAGGGTGTCTAAGGTATCCGCTTGTGTGGTCCGTTTAAACGTGAGACGGGACAACACAACACACGGGGAAGAAAAGACCTCAACAAGCTCTCGGAACTTCTTCGAAAATGATTTACACTGGACCGATAGTAAAGTTTTGTTTAGTCAGATAGAAGTCTCGAGTACGTCAGCTGGTGTGGTTGATTTTTGCAATTCATATACACCGCCAACAAGTTTTGCGAATTAAGGTCGCTGTAGGTATAATTCACGCCCTGTACCTGCGTCTCTACACGTGTTAGCACACATTATCTATGTGGCTGAAAGAGGTCAGTCAGTCGTTCACCACGCATTTTATCCGGCTTCGGGAAACAATATCGTAAACAGTAATAATGTGCTTCGTCGTGTTTTTGACTGATTGCTCTATCGATTGGACAACAAATAATGGATTTATTTGCAATGCTTTTATCGCAACGCTGACGTCTGATAAGCAATTCTTTATTACATTTCCATGAAAGATTATTCAAATGTGAATGAATAATTGTGAACAGTCGCGATCAGTTAGTCATACTTTTTCACTCCACGGAGATTATTAGTTTCTACACTTTTCTTGTAATTGTTGAGATGACATATTGAATTATATATTGTGTTTTAATATACATATAATGAGTACTATTTACTGTGATGTTAAGTAATGAATCATATACAAGTATGTTAAAATAACGATAAAGTACATTGATTTATTCTTGCAACTGAAACACGTTGCACTTTGTCTAATATTGCTTGGAATTATTACGCTTGTTTATATGTTTTCAATTAATCGATAAAGTGATAAAAAATGTACAATTTATTAAGCCATTTATCAAATGTTCGATAAAGTTGCCATTAAATGAAATTTTATATAAATCTTCTTCTGGAAAAAAATGTAATATAAAAAACCACGGTGGATCATTACTTTCATTTATTATTTCATTTAAAATAATCGATCTTGCAAATCATCATATGAAATAAGTCTAAAATATAAGTGCTTGATCTGAGCATTGTTTCTTGTATTTGTAACATTTATTTATCTTTCATATTACAAAATATTTACTCAAAATTACAATACGCAAGTTATTCAACGCCTAAAAGGCTGTCAATGAAAGAAGTCTGCTTTAATGATTGTCAAAATAATACAGAAAAAAGTGACTTTTTTAAGAAGCAACTAAAACACTAATAATCGGATTAGAATTGAATGAAGGCATAGAGAAAAGCTACCGAGAAGAAATGTCGTAAATGCCACCGAATTTCATTGTCATTAGGTGACATAAAAAGGAAAGTTGTAAGAGACCGATCAATAAAATTTATTAAGCAAACACATTTCGCTGTGGTGTTTATAGATCTGTCAAATTACTTTTAAATTATATCGTTTGAATACATTATGGGATACATTATTTCGTAACGTTATATTGTACAAACATTTCAACACATCATTATATAACAATGTTTACATCCCCTAAAAAACTGATATGCCTAAATTTGTAATTTTATTTAAATATTAACATATACATATATTTTATATTAAATATTAACGACATGTTTTATTTTTGCATAATTTAATTTTAGGTTTTTAAAAAATTATTGCATACTTTTGTAAACAAAGGAAGTTGATCTAAGTTAATATTTAATTTTAAGAATACCTGCTTTTTCATCGTTTTTAAATATCATTCTACTTCAAGTCGGACATATATGCTTACATCTATTATATTCTTAATAGAAGAGATTGCATTACGTTTCTCAACTTATGTTAAGCAAAGCATAAATGTAGTTTATTCACGTTAGTTACCTCTTTCACTCGGTGGTCATATTACTTAAACGAAACACTCTCTTTATCTGATTCTGCAATTACAATCATTTGAACAAAAAATGTTATTATATCTTTTAGAAAATATTTGAACATATAGTCAATAGTAAACTAAATATGCATTTACTAATTCATCAATCATTTTTAAATTATTTAGCATCGTATTTAAAACAGATTCTTCAGATATCATCAACTTAATCTTAACTTCAGAACAGAAAATATTTATAAATTAAACACATAAAGTATGGATTAAAGGCAATTCTAAAGGTCCAATTGTATTGACCAAGTGATTAAATCAGTCTCTTTTGTCGTGTTTTTTGCACGGTCAAAATAAAATGGTTAACCATGAGTGACCAATGAGCCGATCGCAGGCAGTCTACTTTGTTTTACACTTTAACGCGTGAAAGTTTTTTTGATTTGAAAGAAATGTCGGTTACGCCACTGTGTTCTCAATGTTCTTTTCGGCATCTCTCGCAATCAGCCATGGGGGCCGTCTTTGAGGATACAGTTTCGCGATTGTTTCCGGGTCTTTTGCGAGACCCCTCGAGACATTCAAGTGTGTGAATTACGCCAACACATCCAAGTATTATGTTACATTTCCTTTATAACACTCGAAGGATGCTTACGGTACAAGAGAACCAAAAATTTTTCTTCGTCAAATAAAACAGAGAAAAGTATCTTGAAACCAATTCAACGAAGTAATAAAACAAATTGAAGCTTTTTTTGTCTTTCATCCACCAACTATCGGCTTTCATTTACATATAAATCTCGGTAATGGCAATTTTTGTTAAATACACGTATAATCAATTCTGAGTTTGATGTTACCCTCAGTCTTGATAAGAAACACGCGAAAATTCTTTAATCATTCATGAATATTAGCATAAAAAGGCGACAAATGTTATTTATGTAAATTGCGCACAATAAATGATAGATTTAAGACGATATAAAACGCGTTTACAAATAAATAATACGACGGTTGATTAAAAACGGTTAATGCAGAGCAAGTTGGCAACGAGATGGTTTCCAAGTTCCATCTTGTCATATACAACATCCTGTCGCAACTTATCTTATCGTGAAGGTGAGGCGCCGCGTGATAAGGCCCTTGCTGTACGTCGTGTTCCATGAAATTGCTCTTTCGCTCTTATGCACACTGACACATATGCGTCGGTGGAAACTCGAAAGTCGAGGGAAGCATAATCCACAATGCTGAATTACTCTGGCAATTACGTCCAGATAACGATGTACAACTCTCTTCATCTTATCTAGAAAAACAAGAACATTTCAACTCGTATGTTAAGAAAACACGCATTTAATCTTCTCACATTTATTGCAATCAAAACGAGTTCGTTTTTGTATTTGGATTCGACGAATCAATATCGGGTGTAAGTAGGGGGGGGGAAGAGGATGAATCGCTAAAACACCAAGCATTTACCAAACAGGCTCTTAATTTCACAGACTTACACAATTATACGTGCAAAATCTATGAAACGGTGAATCATCTGAAATTGACGTTGAAATATCTTTTCTTAATTCAGGATTTGTTATGCCATTAAACAAGTACTTGTAATTGTACTTCAAATGATTTCACTATAATTTATCAATGTTATATATAAACGTAATATCAAAGAATTATGAGTTGTTAAATCTCTTGAATATCTCGTTCATATAATTATTGCATCGTTTCTTTTACTAGCGCTCTTTTTTTTCGAAATTGATTTCAACAAAAGAGAGAATTCATGTTTACACCGAAATGTTTAACCTTTGATTCTCAAAGTGGCTTGATAATGATTTATCGGACTTTCTTTTCCATCTGCGATGTAACGCGAATCAAGTATCCGTGCTTCCACGAATTCTCGCCAAATTCGGCGGTGATATTGAAATGTAGCTCGCAACCGAATCTGCGAACGCGGGGTACACGCTTTTGCTTTTAACGATGCACACGTTAAAAAAGCGTTTTACAAACAATTAACTGCTATTCCCACGGAAATCGTATCTGTTGATTACGGTTTATCGTCAGGTAATAGACTCTTAAACCAGTAAACAACTTCAATTAGAGGTACTTATCACAAGAGACTTACACTTGACATAGATGGTGTTATATATCCTACTTTAATCAACTTTTATTCTGATTTCTGATACTTTTAACGTCACACTGTGAGCACACTCAATTATAATTAATTGGAGATGAATACCTGTGACTTATCTAAAACTCGAAAACTTAATTATAAATGTTAACTTTGCATTACTAATTGACTGGAACAACTTCAGCACATGATTCAATTTACAACTTCTTCATCTTAGTTTTAAGAAATTGCAATTTATGCTTCTCAATTAAATTCCCCATAAATATAATTATGTGAAATAATATTTCAATTTCTTTGTCTTAACTTTGATTAAACAATTGTAAATTATAATCTTGTTATTATAAAATATATGATTGAGCGGAAACTAAATTGAATTCACAGATACCAAGAATTGATTATAACAGAAAAATTATTATTGAAATATCTCATCTCGACAATAACATTTCCATTTCCATTACCACAAATATTTGATGACTATCTTATATCTTGACATCATTTTATCATGAAAATGATTAGCTTGACAAAAAATTGCACTAACAATACCTAATCTCATGCGAAACAGCTCCGACATTTGTAACGAAATTATAAACCTCAAGGCGCCACACTTTAATCAAGCGTAAGATGTTATCTGTCGAATCCTAAATAACTGTGCCGAGTCGCGTGCGTGGTTTCTCAGCGTTCTCCGACGTTCGGACAGTGGTCGCGCGTAAACAAGAAAGACAAAACCATGTACGTGAATTCGCACGTACGCCCGCGCGAAATAACCCATATAAGACGCGCGCAACACGAGACGACTTGGCGCGCGACCCAGTGACCCGAAAAACCTTCGATGGCTTATCATCCGCGCACTCTTCCTTCCCACCTTGATCCTTTCGCCGCCGATCGACGGACAGTATCGGCTACGCCAGTCTTCCCAAGCCGCGTGAAAAAAAACATCCACGACGAAAGAAAAATTACCGCGACCTGCTGGTTCTTACATTACTCACGTTTCCTACTTCCTGATGCTTTTGCTTGTATCCCTAGAGATGTCTATCAATTCCAGAAAGACGACTAGTACTAAGCGCGTATTTATGCGAGCTCTTTTCATCCTGGAATTCAAGATATGGCAACTTCATTAAGTTTAAATCATTTTAATAAATACATTCAATGGACATGTGTAAATTGTATATGACACGTTTTTTGTGTATAATTATATGATTTATGATGTATTTGATTATTTGTTAATGTTTTATTTGCTAGATTCATTAAATTTTATTTCCCAATTAATAATAGAATGTAATATTTGAATACTAGTTTTCTTAAGATACTGAATATTTTATATTTTTAAAATATAAAATAATAAATCTTCTTTTCATGTTTCAGCATTGGTATTATATTATTAACCATAAAAATTGTATATATTTTGGATTTTATTTTGTAAAATTTGTGATTATAATAATTACTGAATATTATTTAAAAATCGTAATTTTAAAAACTCATTTCAATAATAACAGTTTCTGAGTTTTAAAAAGTAACTCTTTAAAAATATCACTTTAAACAAATTTATAACAAGCACAACAAGATGAATATACTGAACAAGTAATATTTTACTTGTTTAAAAAATTACTTGAGTAAAATTAAAAATAAAAAGTTTCTTTGTATCAACAGTATTATAAATCATGGGAAACGCCAAAAACTGTGTACTTAAAAAATGTAAATATACTGTAATTACAATTGCTACATTGCATATCACTTCAAATACACACCTCATTCAAATTCTTAAGTTTTCATTTGCTAAATTATTTTTCCATAACCTATAATCGAGAAAAAAGTGGTCTACGTTAAAAAAACAGGGACTTTTTCATATTTGCTTCTCAAATGAATAAATACACAGTTTAATATGTTACGCAATAAACAAACATAATTCACACTTAAACGTCTTAAAGAACTTCCGCAATCCGAAAGTGCATCCCCATATTATTATTACCGTAAACCGAAACCACTTCGAACATTCCATTCACACCTTCGATTCATAAATATTCAAATAAAATATCATTCATTTCATGTAACTACCAACATCTATCTGAAACAAATACCATCGTCGAACACGCATATACATACGCATATGTGCTGGTGTAAATCATTATTTATCCGTATTACTTTCGACTAAAATGTTTCCACTCTTGGGAGATTGGTACTTTCAGGGTATAATAAACTTATTCTCCCAAACCCCTTTCTTCTTGTTCGGTCTGAGTCTTTTGCACGCCTTGCTCGCGGACTCTCCCATTAATTATCGGCTATTTTTTCATATCCTTAACCTGTCAGATGATTAATAGTACCCAATACGATCTAATTAGGTACCGAGAGCATCGTCGCTACGGTGCAATAAAAAAGATCCTCTACAGTTAGCACAATGTAATTATTATTCAAATAATTTGCACGTGCGAAACCCAACTAAGTCCATTACAAAGTGAACACATTAACGTTATTAAATTATCGTTAGCCACATCTGTTGCTCTAAAACGTTGTAATTGATCGACATTTTCACTTCGGAAACGTTGAAATTCGCTTTCGCAATCGCGAAATCTTAAGTTTCGACGAAAGCGTATGATTTGTCATGAGAAAAAAAGAGGTTTCCTTCCTCACGATTAATTTCACATCATAAATTAGAAGAGTCGCGACATTCAGCCACGGCCTTAATTACCAGTCGTGCCGAAATTATATATCGATCATTGCTCCAAATGTATGGCAGATAAAGCGAAACTCGATAGCCCTGTAATGAAGATCGAAGTCGGTTATATATTCTTGGACTTTTTTCTTTTCTTTCCCAAAAACTCATTACGGATTCCGCAATTACTTCTTCGATATGACAACTTTCGTCAAAATGAAACTTTTACAGTTTGTTGGGCGTACGTAATACAAATGAAACAAACTATTAATCATTGTGCAAATGCGTATATCTTAATTAGGTTTATTGTTGATGAAATAACGTTTCGTCAAGTATTATGATTAATTTGTGTTTGCAGAGAAAATAGTTTGTTGTTATGATTGTAGAAAGTTTTTTGGGGAATTTTTAATGACGTATAGACAAATTGATTGTTGGAAATGTAACGATGATTTATTGATAAATGTTTACATTATTGATTGTTTATATTTGTTCGCTTGTGTTCTTCTTTTTATTATAAGTTGTTGCGAAATGTTATATTTAAAACTCATATCGTTGCTTTCAGGTCCTGTCATGGCTCTGTAAGAAAGGAGAAGATATTCTTGCAAAGCACGCGCAGCATTCAGCAACAAACCTTACTACAGCTAAATTGCACGAAAGAGAATTCGAGAAATTTTATTTCACCTCGATGGTAAGTACAGTTTTTGAAATTCAATTTTTTGTAATTTTTTGCATGCAATATTGAAACTGCTGTTTGTTGGATTTTAAACATCAAAGAGAAAAGAACAAACATTTTCAATTGAAAGATAAAAAAATAATGGGTCTTTGCTATTTCTTATGAAGTATATTGGAATGAAAAATAAACCTTTATAAAATGAAAACAATTTGCAAAAAGTGGTCAGGTAATTTGAGCAGGTAGTACATTTAAAAAAATCGTTTTCATTTCATCAAGTTTGATTTTTTAATCTTATGCAAAATTTATATTGACGTTTTTGCATTTACGTATCAGTTATTTTCCAAAAGTTTTAAATATTTATTTATAATTAATTAATGTAAATATTTATAAATATTAATATATAAAATAAATAATCATTTATTCGAATCAGCGTCAAATCAAAATTGTGTATTCTTTATAACGCGTACAAAATTATAAAATAATTTATATGCTGTATTCAACAACAAATTATTTAATATTCATAAAAATTAGAATACTATGTTTATGCTCTGAATTATAATTTAATATAGATAATGTATAAAATGAATATTTCATTCAACAACCAAAAAAAGGATTAAAATATATAATAATGGATTATTTCACATAAATATTATTAATAATTAGTGTAGTTATTAAATAAAATATTGGTACATTGGATGAAGTTTAAAAGTAATATTGCATTTGGTGAAATTAATCCTTTTAAGATATGCAAAATGTTGAAATGCTTTTATATCAAATCAGAAGATCAAGAATCAATACAATAGCAAACTTCTTTATCGACCTGCTTTATCGATGCAGCTTATAGTGTCGGTAAATTACTGACAGTCTGCTGTATCTGCCGATTCAAACATCGTTTACACACAACATAAAAAATAATATCTAAATTATTTATTGTTTTATAGATTTATATAGAAAACATGCAATTATTTTATTAAATCACAATAGTGTATTATTAATAAAAATAATATTTTCATAAATAATACACTAAAACAAGAAAATATTTCTTGAAGATACTCGAAGATATATATTAAGAAAGGAATCTTGTCCATCCCACCATGTAGCGCCCTCATTTTACTTTCACTTAAGATTACCGAACTAAATTGTTGTATAGAATTCTTCTTGACCATCTGTTGTAATTTTATGTTTACACATTAACAAAAAAAATGAAATTCTTCATTTTCGTTTAATATAATATTTTTATATTATTAGGGATTAACGAAAAGAACATATTCAGTTATAGCAGACCAAAAAATGCATTATGTTTTTTCTTTGACTTGGCTTAAGATACTACCGTCCCTTTTAATTCTTTCGTGAATTCCATCGGAATATTTATTTTTAATTATTGTTTTTCTAAAACGTTTTTTTTAATTATAAAGAACTGACATACATTTTTATTTTTGTTCTTATATATTTCATCATTTACAATTCGTGAAATTTTTTACGAAAGTTGAAATGTATGTTTTTCCAGTAACTATTTGTAAATCATTTTTTATCGCTCAACAGACAATGACATATTTGCAAATTGCACTGACCGATTAAACAATGTTAAAAAATAGAAAGGAATCACTCATTATTTGACTAAGTGGGTATGTGTGTATATTCTTATCAATCGACAGTGCGAATTCTTGTAAGTGGGCTCACAAACAACGTTTGTTTCCGCTATTGGATTGCGCCACTACTGACCTCCATAAATTCGCTTACACTATCTACGTCAAAAGAACTTTTCTCTTCAAAAGAAGAGGCGACGTTCATTGTTCGTGAATAATTATATAATTCGTTTATAATAAACCTACATGACAATTTTCCATATAATTATGTTCAATCATTTATTGCATTGCCGCGTGAAGTAGGCTGCTCTTTGATGAATATTTCGTCATATATCGTTAGAACTTTGTAATGTAACTATTTGAGATTTCGTATCAATGTACTACCGTAATTTATGAAAATAACATTTTCATATAAAATTTGCTTTGCCTTCATAAAAATACGGTGGGAATTTGTATGCAACTTTTTCATCATATATCATTTCAAAGAAACGGTGTATCTGTTAGCATTGTTTATTTTATTCTCCACTCTTAATGTACCATTGTATCAATGATTTTCGAAATTGAATCATAATAAGTTAAACATCAATATATTCTTGTGTAACTTTTAAATGCCATTAAACAATTTGATATAACCAAATAGCAATATGGATGAGAAAATCTGTACAAATGTGTATATTATGTACTGAAGAATTATTACAAATACTTCTTATGCAAGATAAATTCAAAAGTTAACATCAACGCTAATCTAATTATGTCAAATTTAAATCATACGCATCACATCTAAATTTAAATAAAAAATCGTTATAATAATTAATGATATTTACTTTTTATTTAAATTTTATGTCAAATTGAAACAATCATAATCCCACATTTGACTAAGATAATTGTCTAAACTTGAGATTAGTAAGGAGTATATTCACCACTATAACATCTTTAATAGAATGAATGATGCAAGTTTATTTCAAAAGTGTATAATCGATAGCAAATAAGCGTATAGAAGATTGATTGCGTAAGATAGAACACTGTAATGATATTAAGCTCATATGTAATTCGATATCACGGAACTGTTATATGCTCGTGTGTCAAGACATACAAACGTGACATGGGAAAGAAAGACCCGACGTGTCGTTAGGTATGCAATTTGTAATCCGCAGGGTCTCGCGAGCATTTACGGCATTTACGTCAGACTCTATGTGACAATGGGTCTTGTTCCGCTAACCCAAATCTACATTATCGTTATATACAGAACTGACAGATTTGCGGTTTCAAATTATACTACAATATTATATATATAAACGATATTTATGACTGTAACAAGATTATTTTTCATACATTTAATAATTATAGTTTTAGAATACTTTAACTCACTTTTGTTATTTTTTTATGGCTTTATGACTCCAGAAAGTAACTTTCAAAGAAATTAACTCCAATAAAACGCAAAATTGACAAGCTTACTTGAAATAACAATTTTCAAATATAAGTTTTTTTTGTTTACTTTGAATTATGAAGTAAACACAATAAAAAAGATTAATTGAAAATGAATGTATCTATGAAAGTGAGTTTGACACGACTTATAGAAACATTTACATCTTGTTGAATTTTTTTCTTCTAATTCAATAGAAAAATTTGCAAAAACTGCCGTTAAAGCAACTCTCACAAACGGCAACTTGAAGTACTCACTGATTATAAATGTCTGAATTTGAATCGCAAATAAAGAGATGCACCTTTATCAAACGATGAAATCAATCATCGTTTTCATGACCAATTTCTCGAGTGCCGCAATCAATTGTGAAACCAACGAATTGATCAAGATTCACGACGCGCGTCAAGCTTATCGGAAGTACTTCTTACCGGATGTTCAACGCGATTCCCTGGCACAATCGTCAAGGTGCACAGGTTACATTACATTCGATATGCGATTATTTTGCTGATACAATACAAATAGAAAGTTTTGCACTCTGCCAACGGCCGTGGCAGAATATCAAATCTTGCTTAGATATCGTACCATTTTTCAAACATCAACTCTCTCATGTTTTCCAATTCATCTTCATTCAAATGTTACTCGTCGAATGAGCCTATTTTCAAACAAATTAACAATTTGTCCATTTTACAATATAAATATCAATCTTACGTTAGTTTTCTTCGTGACATAAATAAAAATTTTTCATATTAATGATTACTTATCTTTCAAATTAAATAATCCCAATTATAACTGTTAATTTTTAAATTAATGTTTACAATACAATCTGTATTTTATTTTCTGAATTTCATAAGGAAAAAAAGTACAATTAATTATCTTGTATAATTTATGAAAGTTTTACAATGAATATTAATTTTACACATAAAATTGTCATATAAAAGTTTATAAGTAATGGATGCTATGTGAACTATCGCAGCATCCCTTCGTTATTCGTCTGAACAAACAAGAGCCACTCTCATCAATCGACCGAATATTGTCTCATGAAAAAATATCGTGGGCGCATCTGGCGCATCAGTAGCAGACGTGAGAAAAATGCGTTGATACATTCGCCGGCCACTTTCGCGAGGAAATCACTTTCCCTTCTCTGATCTAACTTAATCCTCCCGAGTGCATAAGCCGCTCGTGAATAATGACGAACGAAGAGGAGGAGAGTCCGATGAGCTGATGTAAATGGGATTTCGTGCAAACATTAACATATGCGCCATTGAATTAAGTCGATGAGCAAGTACTTTTCTAATAAATTTTACACTTAATGCCTGGTAAACCTGTATTTAATGAAACCTTACTGACTTTATGTTGGATGCAAAAGTTGTCCCATGAGATACACCGAAAATTCTTTCATCAATTTATAGTTGTCTGTTTTTGAAACAGAAGTCTATTAAATTATTTGTTATCTTGAAAAAATGATCAAATATGTTGGAAATTTAAGACTTATTTTATTTTCTCAAGGTCGTTTAATTTTATTTGAAATTCGGTTTAAGATAAACAAACTGATTCGAATCAAAGAGTTAGCTTTACCTTTTTAATTAGAGGAGTTAATAATTTTAATAGATTAGGTGCCAATGACAGTTAATTTCTCTCAAAATTTCTAAAAACAAAAGTTTAAGACTGTCTCTTAGAAATCATTCATTAATATTAAAACTTATACCGAAAGCGAATCGCATTACCCAGTTCACATAATTGCAATAAAACTCGTTTGTTTGATGATGCAGTGAATCGACAAAATTACTAGTAATTAATACACGCTAATTTCCCCATTATTCAGTTATAACAACTAGTTATTTACGAAGACAATTCTGATTTTACTGCAATCAGAATTGTCTCTTTTAAAGCATGAATTATGCATTTTCATCTGATTCACTCAAGTTCCACACCTTTCTTGATGTATTGCAGATATAATGCACGATTAACAGTTGCATAGAAAAAGTGTACCACAATGCTCGAGAAAAAATTGTACACACTATAAGGCTGCTTTCAAGGAGTCTATTCATGTTGTTCTCACGCACATTTACTTGTTACGAATGAGCATCAATGTTTTTACTAGCTAATAAATTAGTCGTGCATGTTACATAACAGGAATGTTTCTTGGAAAAAAATTTCATTAAGATTCGATCAGATCCGAAAATAGATTTGCTGATATGACATTTACAAGTTGATGACATAATGTTTTAGTTCTTGTCAACAGAATGAGATCTAAATTACAAATAACAAAATAACACTAAAATGTGCAAATTAATGTAGTACATAAAATTGTTTCAACTTACAATAGCAATGCAGAATTTTTTAAAGAAAATGAGTCTTTTAATTAGATTAAAAGATCTAAACTTTTTACTTAGATTTAAAATATAACACAAGAGAATAATTACAAATCATTTTTAGTTCATTGGCTATTGAGAATTTAATATTAGAATTCTAATAAATCGCACCAAATCATAATGTTAATTGTCATAAAAATATACATTGTAAAATCATGTTACTACTGTTCGAAGACTATCATTTTTATTGAAATGTAAAAGCGAATACTTCATAATTTAGAGAAATTGGTCCACTTTCAGTTATAATTCACATTATGAGTTAAACTTGAACATGTCTAATCAACTTTAAGACTTAAATTCCGAATGTTATCTTTATTACATATAATCATTAGTATACCCATCTAAACTTCATATTAGAAATATAAATAAATTCACACATAAAACTTTTTATTTCAACTTTATCGTAGTATGTAGTTATAATGTATTTAAAAATTAAATATAAAGTAAATATAAAAAAATATACAAACTCAGTAAAACATTATATAATTATATTTTAATATGTGAAAATAATGATATAATTTGATATCGCAAGTAATCAATTAATGTCAAAGAATATCATTTTTGCACATAAAATAATGTGTATCTACAACTAAAAAAGTAGACTAATGATTCTGTTCATTCTTGAGCAAAAAACAAAAACTTTTAATTAACCTATAAAGCCAAATAAAATTCTACTAAAAAAATTGAATTCAATGTATGATTTGGTTCAATGAACAAATTAACTCGAATTATTCACATAATTACATGTAGTTGATTCCGCGTACAGAATGAAAAATGGACGAACATAAAATACCGAAGTGTTTATCGCGATAAAAGTAAAAGATCAAGCAATGTCTTTCTCAAAGTGTTCCACTTTGGACTCCGATTAGCCTACATCTTGGCAATACATTATATATTATTTTTTACACCTACACACGTAAAAGCGACTGTATTTACAAGAACCACACACACACACAAACCAAAGCGCACAAGCACCTGCATCCGTAGTAAGAGCGAATTGCTCTCTCGTGTTAGCACTTGGTCGTGCATTAACGAGGATCGCAACGAACTATTATCAGAGACCAGGGCGTCCTCATGTTTCTGCACTGATTCTCTGCACGAAATAATCTTTGAGTTTACGACGCTCTCGTTTTTGTTACAGTTCACTCCGTGTATTGTAAAATCATTCATCCTTCGAACTGATTTATTCAAACTAATTATTTGAACATGAATGAACCGATTATTGCTTCTTTACATCTATATTTAATATTCAATTGCAAAAATCGAAATATTTTGTTACTTAATAGTTTAATTTTTTTTCTGTTGACATAAAAAGCAATAGAAATTCTAATATTAATGACCAAATTGTATTAGTATGAATATTAAAAAGTTATAACATTTTATTGAAAATTGCATTTTTTTAGCATCCATTTTTTAAGTGTCAAGTCGTAATGATAAAATAATAGTAAAAATTAGATGAACTTTTTTCAGTGTATTTTCTGGTATTCGAATTGATTGGTATTTCTAAAATGTATATTTTATAAATACGTCCTTATAGTTTGTTTATTTATTTTCAAGTAAAAGTGAACTTAAAAAAAATAAATTTTTTTACGTAAAATTATAAAAAATAAACACAATTTCTTTTCAATCAATTTAGTTTCAAATTTTAATTCATATTTTAAAACGTATGTCACATACGTGATCTATAGTGTTTGTATGCGGCTACGGTTTCTAAGTCAATACATTAAGCTCCACTCAATCTCTTTTTCGATGCATTTATATAACTTGAATGTTTTGTAGAATCCATTTCATCGATTCATTTTCGTTTTAATTTCACTAATTTCAAAAAATGAAAATAAAACTACAACATTTTGACCGACTTTAATTTGAATAATCACAGCAAATTATTTTACACTATATTTAATCAGCTTTCATTTTTATTCAGTTTCTTTCCCAATTATATTAATTATCGATACGGTTGGTGCAACTTCAATCAATGTATTATTTTCTTCCAATTTCTTCTACTAAGATAATTGTAAATTTTATAATTAATAGGTAAAACTCAATATTGAATTTTATATAAATGCCCAACAATATATTAACAATAAGATAAGTTTTATTTCTATTCTTCATTATAAATCTAATCTAGTAAAGTCATTTTTCATCAATTTAATTACTTTTCATTGCTCAATTTAATGTAAAATGAAGTATAATTGTTATGTGTATGATATCTCAATTATCTTTTTATTTTATTTTCTATGGTATTCATATGTTCAAAAGAAGAAATGCCGATGCAACAAGCGTAAGTTGTGGTTCCTACAGTCATCTACTCTCAATGTCATTTAAATCTTTAATATTCGAGTGTCGTGTACTAGGGCGTGTTACATACGCGACAGTCATGAAAGATAAAGTGGGTGACCCGGCGGCGGTCATGCCTCCCGCTGCAAAGACATTTGTTCATACATCAGTTTCTCTGTATAAACGTCCAACGTCCATTTTGAATCATACATGAAAAATAACTGTACCCAAGGCCTACTCAAATTGAAATAGCCAATGAATTATGCAGAGCAAAACAATATCATCCGCTAACAGTAAATCGCAAATTTCGATGGAATCACTAATTTTGGTTGACTGATAAATTGTATAAATCAACAAAATACATTTCCACTGAATTTCGTTGAAATTTAAACAAACAAAAATAATCTTTTCGTGAAAACGACTCATTAAAACTAAAATAAGATTATGTCTTACAGTCTATTTTCGAGCATTAGCATGCAAAATATGCAAAGATGTGTTTGACCCTATCAGATAAGATTTGAGCATAAATGTAAGTACATTCACTCACGGAAAGTGCCATGTTAAATGGGTTAAAAATGACAGAAGAATTAACTTCCTCGTTCATATAAAACGTTCGTGATTTTCACGCGTTTTTCCAACTGCTTCTTCGCTCTTTTTTTTCTTGTTTGTTCGATTCCTGTTGAACTCTTCCCCTTTCGCCTTCTATTCAACTAGCTCTGCGGGATATTACATTATGTTACCTCAAGAAGACACGTAGATGACAAAAAGGGAGTTGCACGGCGTGACTAATAGCAGCATACTTTGCGTAACGCGCTAATTATTTTTACGAATTATTCTAAACAATCCCCACCAATCAACACCACTTCCGACGTGAAAGTAAATTTAGACGAAACTAATTAAACATACCTAAGACAGTCGTAAGTTTAACTAGCACTGCCAATGATAACATTTCTTTTGTCTTTGTTTTTGATGTTCAGGAGTTAATTTATATGACAAATAGAATTTTGTCAAAGCAAAAGTTACATTCCTTGCAAAAGTTATCTTCCGTTGCAGTGTTGCATATAAAACATATTCCTGTTCATTAACTATAATTATACTGTGAAAAATTCCAAACAATTTTTCTTGGAACAAATTTTCTCCAGTAACATATTTATTATCTATTAATTGATTCATCGTCATTTCAAGTACAAACACATATTTTATAAATAAATGTGGAAATGGAAATTGTGAGAACAATAATTTAACATTAATGAATTTTTGATTTTGAAGCGAAAATATCCTTTGTCGAACGTAACCATAACGGGTGGAATTGTCGTTTCCATGAATACTTGCATCAGGCAAGGAATACCCGCGACGCTCGTTGCGGTAAATCAACGTTTTCCAATGGTATAGAACATGGCAAAGCATATAACACGCATGATGATAGTGTGCAAGATAAAGACACGCTTTGTAAAGGCAGATCGACGTATCGCGAGATAAAACGTAACCTTCGAAAGCCGCTCCACGTAGCAGCGCCACAAAGCGTTCTCACGTACTTGCTGAGTGCTTTATTTTCACGCGCTTCATTAGCATAAAACGGTGTCGAGAGACGATCTTGTTCTAGAGTCGCGTTAAGATGCTTACCAATATGCTTTGTTATGTCGGCGAGAAAGAACGTTATATTTTACTTCATAACTTAAAAGACTTTTTTGTTCGTATTCTGTAACAATGATCTAAGTTACGGCATATGTTCTTTTATCTTATTTTTCACTTCATAATATATAATTGGAAATACGAATTGTCTTATTTAAAATGTAGTGAAATATTTGTTAATTAAAATATCACAAAAATGTGCATTAACTACGAAAGCAATTTATGTTAGACAATAATAATTTGAAAAGAATGTTTCTATAAACAACATGTATAGGGCAAAGTGAAATGTTGAATAACAATGTTCTTAAGAAGAATGACAAGAATCCACTTCAAAATAAAATTATAAAAGTATTTCATCAATCTAAGTAGCTGAATGGTATGATATAAAAACAAAGAGTCATTTATTTTGCGGGGTTTAATATCATTTTGTCTAACCGGATGTAATAAATATCTGCTCAATTAAAAGCTACTCGTTAATCAGTAACAGCTAGATTAATCGCTCCAATAATGTTATATACCGTGTGACAAATTTTCCGCATTTAATAAAAAGAACGCATATTTTACAACAGTTCCTCGTACTCTTCCACAATCATTAATCGCATTCATTTGATGATAAAGTAAAGGGATCATTCATTCTTTTATTTTGCAAAACAATGCGATCGTACGAGATGTTTTTATGAATTGATTATATTTACCCTATAGTGTCGCGGAAAATTAATTGTCAGATTATAATTCTGACTTTTTATTCTGAACCGAAGGTCTGGAGGTGATCGGAAACGAAATCACGTGGCTGTTCTGTGTAATTAATAAAGCTACGTTCGCACGTGGCGCAAGAGTGGCACGTGCAAAATTTAACTCCAATGTTTGCACGCACAAATGCACTCTTCTTGCAATCTTTGTTTTAAGCAGCAGCCGTTGCACAAACTTCAAGAGTCTCTCACTAAGACCAACTGTTAATTGGATTTCAGAAAGTAATCGATACAACATTTTTATTATGATAAATTATTATATTTTTGTTTTAGCATATATAGAAACATATATTTTCAAACTGTTTGATCATTCATAAATTATTTCAATGTATGCAAATCATATAATTAAATATATTACATTCATTACTTATAATTAGTTTAACAGTTTGTATTATATTGTGTATGCAAAAATTGAAGTTAATATGACAAAGTTACTTAAAAAATAGCAAAAATATAGCTCTGTAAACAATTATGATTCATTAACCCTGAAATCCTGAAACTTGCATAGACGATTTAACGATCTTACATTGAAATAATTATAAAATGACGAGATTGAAGCGTAAAATACAATCATCATTACTTATAAATAAATAAAAATAATATGATACATAACTGTGTTTATTCGAGTCGTTTAACCCTTTAATCGTTAACGCACCAAAAATCATGGCTTGCTTTCATGTGCAAATGTTAGGATCATAGTTATATATCACGAATTGATGCTTTTTCTAGTTTATATTTTACATAGTTATCCAATGTAGGTTAGAAAGGCGATGTAATAAGTAACGTCTCAATGACTTATTTATTATAAAAAAGTAGAACATTTTTCGTACGCCCGTTTAAAAAGCACCTTAATCTCAAATACCTCCTAATCTTATGAGACATGATTTGAATAAAGCAAGAGAAAATTAATTCCATTTCGAAAAAATAGTATGTTCAAAATGGGTTTATACTTAGAAAACAAAGAGTGTAAAAGTTTTTTATTATACGACTGATGTTAATGATTACAATTATTATTAATGTTACTTTTTTAGTAAATTATGAGAAAAAATTGTTGATTAGAATTTATATTAAATTGTTAATTAAAATGTATATTAATTTCTACATTTGTGTTACTTGTTTATTTAAACTTAACTAAATTGAGATTAAAATAACTGTAAATTTAATTTAATTATTCAAATGCTTATCTCAAAGAACTTAAGCATACTTTCATATTTTAATATAAACAATTTTTGCAAATTAATTTAAAGCTTAGTCAAACTTCGTTGCTTACAATAAGGCTTCTAAAACATATAAGATAATAACCAGAAATAACTCATTATAATTATAGAAATTTATTTAAATTATTAATATGCTTAATACAAATATATAACAATTGTGGAAAAAATGTAGTAATGTTTAGCGAATTTAGAAATATAAATAAATGCGTATACTCATAAATCATTCTAAGAAAAACTAAGTTAATTGCAGAGTTCATTCTAATGCTCACATCTAAATTCAATGACTTTATTTATGTGGAATCGTATACTTTATTTATTTTGAATTGTGTATAATTATGAAAGATCAATCTGGATCCTGCTCAGATGAATTTGCATCAAAGTGAAATCGTGATATGATGTCAATTTTAAAATCGCATGTATTAAAATTAAGGGGAAATTCGTATTATCGTTTTATATGCTATAATAAAAATTAATTTGTCTACTACACTTTAATCTTAATTTAGTAGTAATACTTCATTTACATATCTTATAATTAATCCGTTATCAAATTTCATCATATAATTTTACTTTTCAAATGCCATTTTTATAACATTTTCTTATAATTCTGATTATAAAAATTTCACTTTCAATCGAATATTACATGTTTACCATACGCAATGTTTTTTAAATTATTTATTTACTTAACATATTCAAAGGAAAAGCTTACTTTTTGATTATTTTTCTGAATAAACGATTCATATTATAATCCCATAAATTTGTCTCTTGGAAATGTTAATGTATATCATTTTACATTTTTTATACAAAATATTAATACAGTTAATATATAAAATTCAATCATAAAGTACAGTTCACTTAACAAACACTACAAATAATAATCAATTCAATAATATAATATTAAACTATAATATTACAAAATATTTAAAGCAATTGCTTTATTTTATAACTATAATTTCCAGTAATTACTTTTTCACTCGGATGTAACTGTTTGTAAATTAATTTCGCATAAAAGGAATGTTTATTGAGATACAAAAAAACTGTCATTAAAAAGCAAGTCGGATCTGCCAGTAATAAAATAAAATGTCGGTATGCGTGAAACAATCACGATAACTTCGTCCCACGATTGAGCGTTGGTCGGTTTCTGAACTTGAGTCGTCTTAAACGACGAACAAAAGTGTCTTGGAACGTAGGGACATAAGCATTAAAGTTTTGATTGCGCGTGAATGACGACGGAATGCACCGACGCGAAAAGCATTCGGTGTCCACGGCGGTATCGATGGAGAGAGTAGACGCATGTTCTCGCAAGTAGTGGATCCCGATTGTGGCCCGAATGGCGTGCGTGAATGAGATCTCTTGAGCGTGTGGTTATACGAGCCGCTCGAGTGTTCGCCTGGTGGTGCGGTACCGCCAGTCGTGCCCGGCATTAGACTCTAGACGGTCGCAGTAGGCCAACGGCGCTCGCGGCCACACCATCTCCTTCGCTTTGTACACGAGAAAGTTGACTCGCCGCGATAGTCGCTATTAATTGTTCAGTCGCATGACAATCGTTGTGTGAAAGTGACCTGTCACACGAAATTATGATCCCCAGTCGCGTGTGCTGTCTCCGTGTTCCTAGTGAAATTCAAATGAGCCAAAAATTACAGGATTACGTGTAGGTGATCTCGCTTCATTTCACGTCAGATAAGCGTGATTTATTCGCGATTATGACGGACCAAAAATTGTAACTTCCATTGGACAATTGCTTGATTTACACAAGCCGGTACTGATTTTTGAACGTAAAATCTACGTAAATTCTACATTTAATCAACGTGAAGTTGTTTTAATTGAAAAGCAATCTTAATTTTATATTCCAGTCAAAAGTGGCAAGTTATTGACTAAAAATTATCATTTCACAATATATGAATTACTTGATTACAGATTTCGGGTATATGAAATAAAATTAACTAAGAAATGTTGCTTTGAAGTTTATTTTATTAAACATAAAGTTGATCAAAAGTTGATTTCGTAGATTGCGCGTGAATGTTAAAAAATGAAGAAAAAATGATCGTAAAAAAATAATAAAATATAAGCTTCAAATACTTGACTTCGTTTAACTAATACAAATAAATGAGAAAGCAAAAATATGCTAAATTATTTTTCTTCATATAAAACTAATGTCTACAGCAAATTTCGGTCAGATGATCATCTGCGATAGGTCATTAAGCCATTAAAAATCTGTTCATTTCCGTAACAATTGTGTTATGGATTTAATTGCCGCGATTATGCTAAAGCGCATTGCTCCAATTGTGACGGTAATTCTACGTGTGATTTAAACAACTTAAACGAGAAAATAATTTTTGCAAAAAGATAAAATCATTAATTGAAAAGTTACATCAGATTGCATATATTTTTATCAACTAATGTTAATAAGCAATTAAGCTGTGATTATTAGCATGAAGTTGTAATTACTCTTCAGAAGTTGCGATAGAGCAATCAATGCGATTGCAAAGTTTCGTACGGAATTCGGTCAAGTTCGATGTTTTGTTAAGGACCACGCAGTAATAAAAAGTTAAATGAATAAACGATTGAATAATCGGCGGACGTAAAGTCGATAGGAAATTAGTTTGAAACGATCTCGTCGCTTTGATCAGTCAACGAGTTGCGGGAAATAAACCAACCTACGCAGATGCTTCTGATTTGGATTTCCTTTGACTAATACGAACTAAAAAAAAATAAAAATAAAGAAAAATTTGCTGATAGTCAATGGATAAATGGATTTGAAATTAAGCGAAAAATGTGTTGTTCACTTGATTTTTTAAAATCGGATTTATTTACAAAAATTGTTAGTTTTAACGTACATTTCTCCTTTCATCTTATTTTCCACCTTCTGCTTTGCATAATTTAAGTTTGATTATATTTTTATTATGCAATTTTATCATCATATTTATTAATAGGAAACAATGTGTTAGGTACTAAAATTGAAATTACTTACATCATGTTATAAATTAGTTTAAATTAACATAAAATTATAGTTTATAAAAATGAATGAGGATAATTTGATCGTTATTTATAAACACGTAAAATTGAGAAAATCACTAGCAAGATTCTTTGTAACGCTATTTTAAGAACCATGTTCTCATTTTCTGTATGTATTTACAATTTTAAGCTACAATCGTTCAGATTCATTGATATCATTCTTGCTCGAAAATTCAATGAGAATATGACCTGTGTTTTGTCTACAAATTAATTTTCTTTTATCTGATATTCATCACGAATTAATGTAAGCACTTTAGCCATGAATATTTAACAAATGAAAAACACTGACTTGTACATTAATTAAGAAAACTTTTGTTATTTGATGGATTTAACAGATTTTACTACTTTACAAATTAGTATTTAATTTACAATGTGCTCTTTGTTTTTTAATTGATATTTATATCCAACTAAAAATTATCATTAAAAAGAATTAAAATTTACGTATAAGCTTTGTAAATTTTTAGTTGATTTAATGAATATAAAAATTTGCATACTCTTGAAATAATGTATTCATTTGTCAATAACTTCATTGACAGAGATGACTAAAATTGTTAGGCAGTTGATTAAACTATTAATCAAATAAGAATTCAACTGCAGTACCAAGAATACTTTACACTATTGATTGAATTAAATTTCTGATGAAGCCATTTAGAAATAACGATTACTTTTATTGCTCAATAAAAGCTATTTAATTATATTAAATAATTACTTTGTTATATCAGTTTAACTATCTTTAATTTTCTTTATAATCTAGTTACATTTCAATTCGTAAACTTACAGAAAAAAAGAACTAATAAATAACACATCGCAAATATGTGACATAAATTGAAATAAAAACGTGAAAGCATGGCATGGTCAATTTTCGTTATCAAAACGATTTACAGTCTATCTTTCGTCGGAACCACTATCCGCATTCCTCGCACTCGTTCAGTCAAACTCTTCAAACTTATCTTCACCGTCAAGTGAGCAACACGTTTTTCCATCGACATACATGCTGTTGCGCATAAAATTAAAAAAAAACGTTTGATCTTGTCTAAAAAGCTTGTTGTGCGCAGTGTGGTGTAATCAGAGCGGCGTCTGAGAAGCCGAACGTGCGACGCGGTGTCGCGGCCAGAGATCGGTAGCCACTTGGCAGCGATGACGCGGCCGATATAGTTCGCTACTTGTTCTTCTTCGCATGTACGTAATCGGCGACGACGGTGACGAGACGGACGGCCGATGCCGTCTGATCTCCGTCCGACAACTCGATGGCGCCGTTGGCGTTGGTGTCTTTCCATGTCGCTCGGAGTCGTCGATATTTCCACAACCATGCACGCGCAACAATCAAAACGACGCCAAAGAACGCACGCCCGCACGACGTTCCGCAAGTTCCACGAGGATACGGGACATTGGCAAACGATCGGCCTCGTTCGAGGAACGGCGTCGCGAGTCCCGCGACCTCGACGAGTCTGGCCGATTTCTTGCAAACGTCGCGGGCGTCAGCGAGGACGCGGCCTGCGTCCTGTTGAGGGTGCGGCCGTTGCTGGACGACGGCCTTTGCGTTGACAATGACGTTTATGCGATCGCCAAGAAGGATGCCAAACTCACGCGAAGAGATCGCGAGAGAGCGCGTATCTTGAGGAGACGAAAAATTACTGGTAGATCCGCCTCAGTGCCAAGACTGAATGTAAGTTCTTAGAGAAATAAACGAAATAATAAATAAATAAATAATAAAGTAAATGTATGCGTAGTTTTTAAATACTTTCCCTAGTAGAAATTGAAATCGGCTTGAATTTTCGGTGGCCCTAACATGGAATCCACACTACCCTAGCAGGACCTGATGTGTTTTTCAGGTGTAGCGCTGTAACGCCGGGCATGAATATGTTCTGATCGGGACCTGATGTGGTTTCTTTATAATGAATGAAAACAAAATTTTAAAGATAGGATTTGAACTCGCGTTCTTCAAGTTTTCAAGTCTATGACTCAACAACTGAACTACCGAAGCTCTTACAAAAGTTAGCTAAGCATCGCTACTTATGTATAACTTCGGTTTTTTATGTTAAGAGTGTAACTATGGCATGGTTACCAGGTCGGAGCCCTACGAACGGGTTAAGAATCTCATTATACAGAATTCCCGAGCTGGGCCATATTAATACCCGGCGTTACATCCATGGTCATAGCCAGACTTGAAAGTCAAGGTACCCAATCTAGGCCATCCTTGGTCCTTACAGAGCCGCCATTTTTCAACAAAGTTACTAAATATCTCGCGTAATCCTATTCTGGTATCAATTGGGCCCCAATCAGGCAACCATTAATCTGGTTTCAATCAGGCAAATTATATCTAAAATACGGCATGCCCGATTCTAATTCCACTAGGGTTGTCTTATGGCTTGATACGTTTATGAGATCATTTAATATGAATTTAATATGAGTTAGTGGAATTATTATTTGAATAAACATTATAAGGAATTTAAGAATTACAAAATATGTATTACAATTAAAATATATACACACTCTATTCTGGGTTACTTACTCAAGTTGAATTGTCATACAAATTGACTTTACTAAAAGTAAAAGTGTTAAAGAAACCTGAGAACTTCTTGCCAACATTCTTTCGAAGTAGATCTCTTATACAATTTAATATGAAATGATACTGGAAATTGTAAGTTGGATAATAACAAGAAATCATGACCATATACCTTCGTTAGAATTCGATAAAACACGTTTAGGAAAATTACTTTGAACTATGCTCTATAATGTGAATAAATGTATGCATTTTGTCATAATTTCCTATAATTACGTCTCATTTCTAGTTTTCTTCTTGTACCGAAATAATTAAGTAAACAAGTATCAATGTATGTAAATGAAATGAAATTTTTCATTAAATAAAATAAAACATTTCAATATGAAAAATGTTTTCGATATTTCAGAAAACTTATTTTTATTGTATTAATATACAATTTGTTCAATTACTATAATTGATATCCGATACAATATATCATTTTCAAACTTCGACTTTCGTTTCTGCATTGATACAGACTTAGCCACTCGATACATATCATATACACATATTAAGAAGTCTGTTTTTTAAAAATGACGTCATGCATTTTCGATGTCAATGCTTGGTTATAAATATACTTTCAGTAGGCGAAATGTGTTCTGCCGCAAAATAATAACTTTTTTTATTTATATTACAACTCTCACTTCATCTCAAATTAAGTTCTTATTGTCAAATATTTGATATAAATCTGACATTGATTGCTGAATTGTATGATCAATTCAACAGATACAAGTTTCTAATTTTATGAACCATATATGTTTAACTATATATTTTTGCTTAAATAAAATTCTGCATACTGATTTTCTCTTAAATTCTATTACTATAAATCATATAATTACATTATACGTATAATGAATACTTTGATTGAAGGTTGTGATTAATGAGACGATTGTTGCCTGGAGACTCCGCCATGTTCTTATTTTGTAATTGCTTGTTAATAATTAATCTACAAAATAACAACGCTATAATCATATTTCATTTTTATTTGATTATTAATATTACTATTATTAAATTAAATTTTTATTTGAAGATTTCAGAATAAATTGAAACAAGTATTATTACAAAGAATATAAACATCTTACAAAATGGGAATGACAAGTACATCGACAAAACAAGACAAAAAAACAGGTTATTGAATGAAGACTTGAAAATGTCGATATCAATTCAACCGGTTTCCTTTATTTTGACTTGAGAATTGTAATGGAAATTCGCATATGTTGATTACAAGACATCGTTATCGATAACGGCGTATTTTGTCAAATTTATCATCAATGTAATGCACGAAAAAAGCGACAAGAAAAGTTGAGAAGTCGAGAAACGAGTATGAACACAGCCACCTACACGTTATTAAGATATGCGGTGCTTTCGCAATGGACGAAAGTGCCGCAAAGTATTTGCGTCGGCGAATACTTCGAGCCATACTGGAATCCACCTGGCGAAGAAGCGAAATCGGCCGCATAAACAACAAATTGATATATTGCCAACACCGGACACTTTGCTCGCAAATGTTACGCGCCCAAAACACAATTACCAAAGTAATAACAACGAATTCGGTGGTTTCCAATCTGCTCTGCACTTTTTACAACATATTATAAATTACGATGTATTTTCAAGGTTAATATTCTCATCGATATTGTTAAACAAGTTATTTTTCTTCACTTTAGATGACTAAATTTAAAATAAAATAAAGATATTAATAAATGTGAAGAAATTTTTTTATTAAATATATTAACATCTTTAATTCTTGAATAAAAATTTATTTTTAACTTATTTGTCACATATTTTATTTATGAACAAGTGAAAAAAACTTAGTTATATCTAAGAGCAGAGGATTAGAAGTTAAATGACAATTTTAAAATATTGGAAATTGAGTTAGACATGTTCATGTAAGTTTATTTTTCGAAATGAAATTTATAATTATTCTGTAAAATCCGTTGAATATCAAATCCGCTAATTACCCACTTTTAATATATCAAAACCGCCCCGTCAAATGTATCAAAACAGCCCACGACAATATATCAAAACGGCCCAAATTTATGTATCAAAACAGCTCCAATGGTTCTTCGCATTTTCAAATCTTTATTCGTTT
>JABFPJ010001009.1:0-29986 GCA_022817425.1 Gryon sp. ZL-2020 | reverse complement strand
TTACGTCATGGCAACCAGATGTGGACCTTGTCAGGTTCTTATAAGGCAAACCACATTATGGTATACCTGATTATGGCCATAACGATGCCTAGCGTTACACACATTACATTACCTTATCAGAATATCGAATGTGGTCCTGAGCAGGATGCCACTTTTCGAAAAAACATGATACTTGCCTCATGTGGGTCTAATGTGGCCCAGATCAGAAAAACTGAGAACGGGTTTTGTTAAGGCTATCCTTATCATGGCCATACGCTAGGTGTAGCATGCCTCATCAAATTTTTACTAGGGTAAATATATTTGTTACGTGAGTGAAAACGTGTCTTCAATGAAAAGTGTACTTAATCATAACTAAAACGTCAAAATTAGTATTTCCCTATGTAAGTAATTGTAGCTCATTTTTAATCCACGTCTCGCATGTCTCACCTAATATTTCGAAATCCATCCAACGTCTTGTTTGAAAGTGATGCGCTTTTGCTACAAACATACAAAGAAAGCGTCTGATGTGAATCACGTATTACATAAAAGATGTAGTGAAGATTTTCGGATAAACAACATTCATCATTTTTTTTTCTTGTTGCATGTGTCTGCTGCAAAAGTAGAAAAAAGCTTCTTATTGTACGAAAAAAGGAGATAAAAAAGTCATTCTCTCTATTATAATTTTTGTTCTCAAAGTAGAGTAATTTAACTTCATGAATTTCACTTACGTTGATATAACAACGCAACACAAACCACGTGATGTTTTGCGGCGCCTAAACATATTCACACGTGTAACGACATGTTAACGTAAGAAAATGATTGCGAAATTGAAAATAACGAGACGATATTACAAGTTCGAGCGTGTAATTTGTACTTCTCTCAGTTGAAAACGCACAACGTTGCGGCAATATAAGCATTATATTGCATAGCGATCCTCGTTTGTTGGCTCAGTGAATGCGCAATGGTTATACGTACGGCCCGTAAATTAGGGGATGTCGCGTGGATCCGACTTGCTTTTACACGGCATCCCTCATGCCCCGTTTAACGACCCTGTCGGATAATGATAATAACAATAAAACTTTTTGGCCTAAGAATACAAATAAATCAGTTATACATTTTGAAGACGCCCAACTGTTTCAAAACGCCATTGTTGCAGCATTACACTTTTTTTTCCTCTTTATACCTGCCATGAATACTAGATAACAGTTATTCAGTTCATAAGTGGGTCGCGGTCTCGCAATTCCAGCTGGAGCTCCTAATTTTAATATTGAGACAAATGCAACGAACGAGGAAACATAAGTTTTCATAGTATTTAATGTTAGCGATTTGCGGATAATAATGTATAATTGAGAGGTCACTTAGCTACAGACAAGTAGTTGGTGAGGAAATAACATTTTATTTTTATAATTTAGATTTGTATTGCGTGAAAATATGATTTTGTTCGTAAACATTAGTTTTTCATAAGGTAACGCGTGAAAATTTGGATAAAATTGATGAAATCTACTTATCTCATTGAGCAGCTGAAAGCTGATACTTTTACAACATTATTAAAACATAGACGAGCGGTTCATTATGTGCTTTTATCGAGAAAGAATCATGGTAGGAGTGATAGACGGTGAAAGTTAAGATAAGAGCTCCTCTGGGACTCATTATGCTTCTGACTAATTCTGAACTGTGATTGAGTTGTACTGTACTCTTAATTCGAAAGATAGAAAGTCTGTTTATATTACGCCATAAAATTAAGAGGAATTTCTTTTACCCTAAATGAGAATCATTTTTTGGTGTTTTATAATAAAAATCTTATTTTTTATTCATTAGTTTTGTTCAATATTAATTTACATTATATTTGTTATTTGTAGATACTAGTTTCAAAAGCGCGCTTCTGTGCCACTTTTGAATTTTTAAATATAAATATTAGATCTTTTACCATTAAAGCGACATAAAAATATAATTAATAAACTTATTGAAAGATTTATTATGTTTATTTTAAATGAAATATAATACCTTTATGTTATTTTAAATGAAATATCATATCACTCCTATTACACATGTCTGACAAATATTGACAATCGTCATTTAACTTGTAATATTCGATATTTATTTTTCAAAACTATTTCTAATTTTAATATGATGATCAGTCAGAAATCAGAGAATAGACAACAACTAAGCTATCGATAAAACTAACTTCAAATGTTGCACACGTTATTTACTAAAGGGATTTATATTTTGTTCATGCAAAAATGAAAAACATTATAAACTTTAAATACTATTAAAAATGTTCAAAGCTACCATGCAGTCATTATGCTTTCATACTGAAATTCTGTGGTATATTCTATAATGTAATGGTTTTACTTCTATATAGCTGATAATGTTGAACACAAATATTTCTGTATTTAAATATCTGACTTGAGTGACAAAAAAACGAACAAAAAGAAACTTTGTTGTTAAAAAGCATAGCTTTTGTTGGTGTAAAATGAATGTATAGTATGTGTGTTTGTCGTCCTTTATATTAATTTTCCAGATGAGAGTTATAAAACTTAAATAAAACGTACTTGAAGATATGAAGCACTCATATTAAAAGCTTACAAATTTAATTAATATTTAACTGCTTTATGCAGAGTTTCAGAGCTTAAGTAATTGATGCGTCCATAATATTACGCAGAATTGTAAAAATTCTTTAATTTTTCGATGATCGTTTCCTGCTTTTATTTCTTCACCTATAAAAAAATAATAAAATGTTTAACTCAACATTGCAATTGTCATTTAATGAAAGAAATTATTAAATTCAAAGTTGAACACGAATTGTATTATGATATGTAAATTGTTTTTTTGTGTATTTTTAAAAATTTGTTTGATGTTGTATATTAAGTTTTTTTTCGTTGAATTACATTTATTTGTTAACATGAAATATAATGTAACGTAAAATATTGTACATATAATATAATATTATAGAGGTGAGCTTTTCGTTCCTGGACCTCAGAGTTTCCCAAGCATACCCAGGTTTTTGTTATTTCGATGAAGAAACTTATTTTATCTTTTTTTGTTCATCCTCTTAAATTTGGTGGCTCTAAGAAAATTCCATAAAATTGAGCTTTTAAGCAATTTTTGTTTGTGCACTCAACAGATTTAACGATATAATTGTATTTTTGTCTAAACGTTTTTACATTAACAGAGAGTGACATTAAAGGAATTATTTTTCATATTATATTACAAAATACGTGTTTTCAAAGCTGTTGAAGATTTTTTTTCTCGGAAAATAAATATAAAATTGCGTCAAAACGACATGATATTTTCCGCGACTTACACATAAGATTCTTGTTGAAATATATTTTTTTACAAATAAAAAATATTGAATTTTGCGAGAAAGAACATGATAATGCATGATCGATAGGAAATATACTCGGAAATATATATTAAATTTGAATTTTACTATGAAGTAGAGAGCTTTATTATATATTTATTTTTAATGTTTGTATATTATATTTTATTATATATATATATTTAGAGAGCTTTAACCATATATAGTTAAGAATTTTGTATCATACTGAATAAACAGTTTTTACATATCATCATTTACATACTCAATAATTAATATGTCTGCGTGCCCTATTCTATAAGTATCAAACATTTTTAATAAAAATAATTTTCCCGCTTATTGCTTATTTTATATCTAAACTGATATATAATTTCCGTTTAAAATTTGTACACTTATAAATTTGTAATATTATTTTTTACGAAAATAGACAAATATTAAAACGTCGCTTGCAGAATATTTAAATTAATAATCATTATGATTCAACTATTTTTACATTGCTATTCTAATTTTCTGTTTTTTTATTGAATAAGTGCGGCTGGATATTTTTAACAATAACTAAAAAGATCCTATAATTTGCTGAAATAAAAAGTACATTACTCTTATAAAATATAATTTGATACTTAATATCAATATTTCGTGTCCAAAGAAGTTTTAACAGACTTTTGCAACTATTTTTCTTAATGTAATATATGAAATATAGTTTGTCGTGTAATAACAGGTCTGGAATATTCCAAACTTTGAGTACGTCTCTTCTCATCTGCGCAAAACTTGCGAGAATATAATAGTTCTCGACGCGATATTAACGTAACACCAAACTTTACACTAAAGTTAATCACAGTTAATTTGTTATTAAAATAACAGTGAGGTGCAATTAAAACCGTATTTACATTGATTGTTACTAAACCATTTCAGATGACAAATCGTACTTAATGAAAAAAATATCTTGTTTTTTTTATATCAAACGATAATAATGAAATCTTTATTAATGGAGATATTACTAACAGTGAAATTGAATGACATTGACCGGAGGGTCGTATTATACTTGTTTGGTTTGTGGACACAGTAAAAAAACCTTTTGTACCATTTGTCACTTGACGCTTTATGTTGTTAACGCCGCTTTTTTCTGAAAATAGGACAACAAAGAAGATAAATATTGTATCTGTGAAATGATACACAAAACTCAAGCTCGTAGTTATGAATGGTCTGATGTCTATACTTTGATAAGAAGCGTTATTTTATTTAAAACCTATTTAAAAGCTGTCAATCAGGTGTGCGAAGTTGCATTAATCTTACTGAAGATGACGCGATCGAATGTTAAAATTCTGTTTATGTATGCATCTTTAAAGATTTACGGTAAAGAAAATTGTTCATTACTTTTTAAAGCTATTTCTTGAATAAACAAGCTTTCACTTGAATAAATTTAAAATTAGACGATTTTTCTTGCGTGATTTGCTTGTTAACTTTGAAAACAAAATGTTTTGATATTAAAATATTAATTTGATGTCACTTTAGTTTTATGATCGACATAGCTATAGCATTTAAAACTGAATCCAAATTTTATAACATTATAAGACATTTTTTTAGAACTGTCCATAACTTGTTAGAAGTTTCATTTAGTCGCGAATTCATAAAAAATATGCATTTTTATAATTATTTTTACAATGTATTTCAACAGTTTATGTTTTTTCATTTTGTTTCTTTTTTCTAAAAATAGGAATTTAAGCTTAAAACTTTTGAAAATAAACGTTTAAAATGCAAGTATTATCATTCTCATCTTTTTGTTAATATTTTGTTAAATATTATAAATTTTGTTAAAATAACTAATTTTGGTATTATTTCATACTTCAAATTGTTCATATTCGTGTTTCTTTAAATATCGCATATTGCTTTTTCATTTTACTTCAAAATGAAATATTATATAAATGTTTAAAAGGTATAATTTTTGTTCAACTTTTGACCTCTGGAATAAAGCTGTGCACAAAAAAATATTTTTTAGCCATACTTTACTATTTTTTATATTAAAAATATAACATTTTGAGAAACGAATTTATAAAAAAGGCAAGATTCCAAAATCAGAACCATCGTAGTCTGTATAGATGACTCATGGAAAAAATTTTTCGTTACTCGGGGAGGGAAAATGTCATTTTCCTCCCTAGGGAGATTTAGGAAAATGGCTTTTTTCCCTCCCTCGTAACGAAAAATATAGTACGCAACATGGGAGATGATCGGAAATTCGTTTCCCTCGCGGTTACAAACCTCGCCTTCGGCTCGGCTTGTAACCTCCGCTCGGGAAAACGAATTCCCGATTTCATCTCCCTTGTTGCATAATGTACTATTACGAAATTCAAATAAAATACAGCTAAATTTAATTATAAAATGCAGGACATAAAAACTTTTCGAAATAATTTTGTATAACATTTCGTATTTAAATATTATCACTCATAGTAGAAAATGTATGATTAATTTTATATTTAAATGTCATTTTGCAGATTCTTTAAAATAAATAAATCTAGGAATCTACAACTGCTTTCATTTAAATGTTTGATGGACACATTTTAAATACATATTTAAAGAGAGAGCAATGCAAATGCAATATTTATGCATTTCTTTTATGAATATTTTTAAATAGAAAAATGGAAGTTGTCCGAAAAAAGGAAATGATTGGTTAATTAATTAATGATAGTAAATCGAAGTAACACATATTTCATGTACTATTTTAATTACTAAAAGTAACGCTGATGGGTTTTATGTTGGTGCACGTAAATTGATCATTTCAGAATATTCCAAAAAATAGGTTAAACTCATTTCATTTGCATTCAAGGGAAGCTGCGCGCATTTGCATCGTCGAATATAATACGACATTTATAAATTTGTAACACACTTATGCACGTGTGTGTTTCTCAACTTTATTTCAATTCGTACTACTAGAACGAAAATCGGATTACTTTGTTAACTTCAAAAAATGTTTAATGTGTTAGAAGTAATGTTAAACGAATCGATGGGAGAACTGACAGTTTTCTTTTCGCGATATTTTTAGTTTGATTTATTCTATCAATGCACTGGAAAAATCATTATTTCATTTTGAATAAATATTACTAAAATCTGACTTATTTTTATATATGAAGCAGAAAGTGAATTATAGAAATGTATGTTATTTATGCTTTTGGAAGTAATGATTATTTCACTAGTAAAGCTAAAGAAAACAAAAAATAGATAAAACTTTATCGTTTGTGATGTAATTCAATATTTACACTGCAATATTTTTATTTTCAAAAGATTAGGACATATTTTTGTTTATGAATCGTTGGAAAATAACAGGTTAAATACAAATAAAATAAAAATATATATCATGTTTTTATTACTCCTTTAGTTTGTATTACTCAAATCATATAAAATATGCCAAAATTATAGTAAAAAGTCGTGCAAAATCCTTTGAACAATTGCTTTCAAATGTACAAACTACGACTATTATTATCTAATTGATGAACTGTTGAAATATAAGATAAATTTTTGGAAGATTAATTTGGCAGAATTGCCAAAAATATTGTTTGTGAGAAAAGAAAAGGCAGAAATATAAAATTGTTCGTTACTTGCAACGCTTAATTGAGTTCGCGCGTGTTTCATAATCCACGAAGTAGAGCTTTTATTTAACATGCGATAAGCGGATTGTGCGCGCTCGACGCGGCGTCGACTTATCGCCGACGACGCGACGCCGTCGACGTCAGGGTCAACGAATCCTACGACGCCGATGACGTTCGATATTTTCATACGTAAAAGTTGTGCTCGCTCGTTTCTATCACTCCTTGTTTTCACCTTTTTTTATACTCTTTTCATTGCGACACTTATATGAAACTTTGAGCACGCGTGACGCTGTCGTGTCTTGTGCACGCAAATACCACGTCAACACCTTGCTTGTCATCAATCGCACGCCATGTCACAGCGAGTATTAAATTTAGTTCCATCATGCATTCGAGACACTTTCTTACGCTCAATTACCTATGATTGATTTCTTTTTTATATCATTCCTTTTTTCATGCCATTTTTATTCACAAAGTAAGCGCAAAATCGGTTTCATATACGTGGAGATTATTATTCGTTTGAGATCTTATTTTCTAATATTTGATGAGACTTTGATGAGGGTATATATAAGAACTATGACTTCCAATAGCTTCTTTTAATCTATCCATGTACATTATACATTATTTTCAAACAAACATACGAAATCAATTGAGATAAATTTCATTTGATGAATTCAATGAAAAGTGAGTTTGCATTTCATTTAATTAATAATGTAATCAAATAGATGTTGAATAGTAGAATTAAGAATAGAAATTGATAAGAAATATCTTAATTTCCAACTGCTTTACATTTTTAATGGACTTCTAGATATGTACTTGATGTTTGAAAATCCTTTTGCTGGGTATTTGGTTTTGGTGGCTATTCGGTTTATAGCCCGCAAAAGTATGTCAAGTACTTTGCTTGTCTCATTTGCCTGTGTCTATTAAGCGCGTTATTTACATGTCGTTATCTTCTATTCGCCATTCGACTGCAATCGTTCGGTGCATTTTATTCTGATTCGTTGAATGGAAACTGAGTTTATTCATTATTAAAACGTATTCTTTCAACTCTTTTGTGCGACACTTTAATGTAGAAACGAATTACATATGCATTCGTTATATAAATTAGTGATTCAAAGTCTGATTTTATTTTACTTTCTCGTTGAGTAGTTATTCTAAATAATTAAAATAGACAAATAATGAAACAATAATGCTCATTTTGTATAATATAAATTAAATTATATACGTATGCAGCACAATGTAGACTTTTTTCATTTAAATTTTATTGATTACTAAATATTCATATTAAATTGCAAGCGGGGTAGTTAGTTGCAATATTCAATAAATAGTAGCATTTCTACAATAATTGCATACAGATAAATTAAACAAGCTCATACAACACAAAAAAAGAAATAATCGGTTATATTCTATGAAATCAACATGGAATTAAAAAGGAATCTTCATTATTTGAATGAATTAATGTTTTTTCGCTTATAATTAAATAATGCAAAGTATTGCTGATAAATTAAATTGTATCACTTGAAAATTAATAATAACATTTAATTTCGTTTAAATGTTACTTTTAGGCGTATGATGAGCGAAATATATTTCAAATTGGTTATTTTATTCATTTTAAACCAAAAATAAAAAAAAATAGTTGAAACGATAATACTAATTAAAAATAATTTGTGATTGTTCTATCTATAAATAGAGAAATTATTTTCTTTTTATTTATTAATGAAAAATCAAGTATTTTATAAGATTCATTTACATATTCTTACAGCGTTCCAAGTTTGAATATAAAGTGATTCTAATAATGATCACGTTTAAAAAAAAGGAAAAGATGGTCGGCAGCATCTTGGAAATTGATTTACATTATATATAAAATCCTTTCAATATTTCAATAAAGACCTGTCATTTTAATAAGAGCGGAATGTTTTGTGGACTAAATAATTGTATGAAAAGAAAAGCTTCAGGACTCTTTTGTACAGTGACATTCTTAACTAATATTAAATGTGACACGTGTTGACAAACGGAGATGGAAAATCGCGAGGAAATGTAGATGAACAGAAGTGCTATTTCAGTTTCATAAATTGTGCACGAATACGAATGGCACTGAGAAAATGAAGGCTTGTAACAACCGCATATTATTTACTTGTCATTTTTATCGCTCGTCTGACAACAGTTCAATTTTCCGAAATAACTGTGTTCCATGCGACGCATATTTTTGCAAAGAATACAAAATTATAATTTAAAATTCCAAGTAACTTATTTTCATGTTTATCTCTTTTAATTTTTCTTTTTTTTTCATTTCTTTTTCTTCCTTTTTATAAACAAAATATAAATGATAGCAGCAGCGACAGCAGTTAACAAGTCAAACAATTTTACGTTATCAAAAAAAAAAGGATAATTGAAAAATGCATTCAATTATTATTATACCGTAACTGCGATACGTACAGATTAATTTCACAAACAATTTTGAAAAGTTAACAGCAATAAAAGTGAAGCTTTTGAATGATTTTTATGGTATTTTTTCATTTCGTTTTGGTAATTTTTGGATCATATTTTGCTCAAACGTAACGAAAAGTTTGATGCATTGTATATTTTAATCGTATGAATTAACTTTCAATTTCGTGTTTTCGCTTGCCGCTGTGCATTGTAACTAAACGGATACCTTTGTATAAATTAATTGATAACAATTCAGTTTATTGTACAGCGTATTAAATTGAAGTATTAAACTCAAATCGAAATTCCGAACATTCCCGACGCAAAAAAATAAGTCCGATTATTTTTGTACGTATTTCAGATAAAACATTGATTTTCGCTTTGTCTGATTTTGGCATTTTTTCTCTTTCAATGCGAACCTTTTGATCATCTTAATCATTACTAATATTCATATTTAGTAAATAATACGTTTTTATTTTTCTTTATTTTAAAGTCATAAATAAAAGAACGTATAACCGACTTTTTTTAGTCTGAATCGAGGCCCTTTATAGGTATGTTTATAATCTTTAAAGAACATCTTAACGAACGCTTTAAAGGCTTAAAGCAGGGATGTAACGCAAGAGGATGCATAGTATCTGTATAGGCATGCTAGAAACACCCTTTATCGACACTTTTAAGGCAAACTATACAAAACCTATAAGGTTTTATTTTATAGAAACTTTATAGATTGTAAAATTATTCGAAATGTTTTTATTAAAAAAGGGGGGGATTTAACACCTTTTGCAAATAGGAATCGCTCCTCCTTCCTTTTCACGCGTTCTATTTGGTTTTTAATATTTTTTATTTTAATTGAAGGCTCAAATAAATATAATCTCTAAAGGCCTTATTAAGGTATATAAAGGACAGCCTTTAAAAGCTTAAGTAAATGCAGCCTATAAAAACTATATAAAGGCATATTAAATACCAGCCTTTGAGGGCAAAATTTATGTCGGCGTTTACAAAACTTGAAAATGCAACGTCGTGTAAGAATTATTAGATACATTTTTTGTCATATTTATTCCCTAGTAACAATTTATTTCGGGCCCCTATTAGACATGCCCTAGGTTTTCGTAGGGGCCCATAAAGGCTTTAATCAGGTTTAAATGTGGCCCTTGTAAGGTATGTATCCTTCCCTCTGTATCGCCCTTAAAGGTAAGCCAAAGGAGGCCTTAATTTTACCTAATGAAGGCAAACCATTATTGTTGTTTTTTCTTGAAACTTATTTGGGCCTTATAAGGTATACCTTACTAATATTGTAATACCTCTTTATATTATATTGACTTTTCAGACTTTGCATTTATATGCCCTTCATTTGCTAAAAAGGAAAGCCTAATTAGGCTCATCTTTGGTTTATTATGGTATACATTTAATGGCCCATATAACTCAAATAAGGGCCTTACTTTAGCCTTTAAAGGTGAATTTAAGGGACAGGGTTACACGGTTACGCTATACAAAAGCCTAATTATCTATCATAAAGAGGCCTATAATTGGCATATATATGATTTCCTATTCAAAAAAAATCAAATTATTCAGTCGTACCTTATTAAGGCCAAACTTTTTTTAGGGCTTGCCATATTAATTTGTTACTAGGGTTTCTTCACATTTAATTTAAACACAGTTAACAGTACTATTAACTTAAGGGTCAAAATATAAAAATTAAAAAAAGCACATGATTTAATTCTGATTATGTTTAATTGCAAAAATGGTACAATTAATCTGTCGCATTGAACGAGTATAACTAAAAGATTGAGTACGATCCTGGCAGGATCACGAAAAAAATAATCTGTTAGTACGTCAGCGCAGGTATTATTAATTTCTCTTTTCTTCGAATTTTTTCAATCGAACGAGAGTTCTTATAGTTGAAACGTTTAAAGGGATCGTTGTTCGTTGCGGTGAGGAGTCAATTTATCATAGCTCTATGATACAGAGTAAAGTCAAGTGCGGAGGAAAAAGACGACGTAGGGCAAAAAATCTGGCTTTCGTCGAGTCTCTCCCTAATTACACCTACTATCGATCCCGCCAAATTCCCGACGGAATGAGAAGAAGCGAGGAAAAAGAGAGACTACGCATACAGAAAAAGATAGAAAGGTGAAAAGAAAATTTCTTCTGCGTGGAAAAAGAGTACATCAAAGCTCAAAGCTTGGGGGGCCAGGCAGCATATTTAGGGCTCGTTCAACCAAATGTGGCGCATAATTCAAATAGAGTTCGAGCAGATGTGCCCCGCGACAAGTATAATTCGACGCATCAATCTGCGGTTTCGGACTACGATTTCATGACCGACAATCGTGAAATTGGTCCGCAATTATGTGCCACGCAGTTTATTAAATACTACGACCAAATGGCCCTTTTTATATACCATTTTACCCAGGATTAGTTGGCTCTTGATTAAGAATGAAATGAGAAAGATTTATTTAATCTGACTTCTTGATTTATTATGTCTGTAAAATATTATTGAAGGATCTAACATATAATTTTTTAATTGTTTAAATTATGTAGTGAAAAATGATCTGCATTTAATATATAGATAAATGTAACAATCTAGGTAAATATGATAATTATGCTAATATTGATTCATCTGATTAATTAATTGAAATGAAAATGTGTTACTTGCAATTATGTGAGGTGAGAGCTTCGAAATGCATAATTATAAGTTAAAATTTGTCATAAAAGTTGTTTCTTTAACTTTTTGTACTTTTTATATTAATTAATAGAAATTATTTCATTGTTCTACTTCGACGCTTTTTACGTAAAAGGTTACATCTCAAATTTTATTTAAAAAAGGATTCATCTCTTGTTAACAATATATAGGAGATGTACCCTTTGTACAAAAAGTTTAAAATGTAACCTTTTACGTAAGAAGCGTCGATTTGTTTCTGTTACATTATATTTATAATGCTTCAATGAGTTGGTAATATCACGTGACTGATATAAAATATGTGCTTTACTTGCATTACATTTGTACCTGTAAGCACAAGTCAAAACAGGATGAAATGCGACAAATAATATCGAATATCCCGTAAATGACATTAACATTTACAAATAAATGTCCTTCGTTGTTTCATAAATGTCAGATGCCCAAATGTAAAAGTCAATATTATTTTCATATGTATGTTTCCTCATATAATGGCTTCATTTTTGAAATATTTTATCATCTACCTTGCAATTATATTGCGCAATGTTCAAATACTTTATATGCTCTGCATATATACATACACGTAGAGCTCAATTAACATAAATATGTGTAGTTAAAATTGTTAATTTACTGAAGTTTCAATAGTAGAGAAATAAATTTAAAATTAATTATGCTAAAAATGACTGAACTTTCTATTAGAAATTAAATGCTTTTTTGAAAAATTTCATTAATATTTAAAAGTACTTTATTGGAAAGCTTATTAATATTTTTTGTGAATGTTTGCATTTTTGTCTGTACTATTAAAAGTTCAGTAAATATTGAATTTTAACCACAAACGTTTTTTTTATTGTGCCTTGTATGTAACATAATTTAATATTATAATTCAAAAAGTATTTTTTTTAAACTGGAATAAAGGCCTTTAATTAAAACATTATTATACTATTTTTCTTAATTTGTATGCATTTTAAAAAGAATTTTAAAGTAAACAAACTTATAATTTACATTTTAATTAGAATCCAAAAATATTTCTTCTTGGAAAGTCATTAACTTAGCATTGAAATTATCATGGAATTCGAAACCAGTCACACGCAGTTTTGTTTCGTGCAAAATTGTCTGATAACGGACAAAGCTCAGGTTCTTTCTTATTTTCGAACAAATCGAGTCTGAGTGTGAACACGCAGTTCGTTGCACTAATAATTTGCGCTCTGTTGAAAGTAGGGTCTGGTCGTACCCGGGAAACAAGCATGGAACGTGACCGGCTTCGATTCTCGCAGCCTAAACAACAAGAGAAACATAGTGTGTTGTAAAATGCATGACATCATGCATCCGCAATAATAATTCGTCAGACGAATAATACGATCTAAAAAAACATTCTGGAGCTGACGTTTAAGTTGATTTTAATTTGAAATAGACTTTTCAAAACTAATACAAAGTGCTTAGATCATAGTCTTTTACGGCAGTTATTAAAGGATTTGGAAACGTTATCTGAAAATAATTAATACATTTTCATTTTAAAATTATTATAGTTGTTATTATTTTTTCACTGAAACTTATATTAATATTTTTTATAGTTTTTCATTCAAATATATTGAACAATTTAATAAAGAATCTGACAAAAATGATATAAAAATACCGACGATAATTAAAGATATAAAGATTCAGTTAGTTAACAAAGATATTTTATTATACATAAAATTTTAAATATATATTAATAATTTTACATTATTATACTCTTAAAATGCATTAAATTCTTACACATTTGTTACACTTTATTTCACATTATTATTAAAATACAGCATTTTTCGTCAGATTCAATGTTTTTATCCGAGTGGTAAAATGAAGAATATGAAAACATATGAATCGCATAAAAAAGTTGTTCAAATTTAAATTATTTTAGAATGTATTTTAAACTTTTTTCTCCATTTCTAAAAAAGATTGTAAAACACTTTATACGTAATAATCAAATTATTATTATTATTTAATTAACAGTAATTTGATTCATTCAAGGTAATAAATGATTTTTGCTGAAATATTTATTTCATTTTTTTTCGTTTGAAAGTTTTGTTAAAAAAGTTGATAAAATATGGAAGGGAAAAAAACGTGAGACATGAAAAAGTATATTCTAAAAAATAATAATAAAAAAAGCGAAACCGTGAAATTGATTGTGTCTAACTTTTTAATGTTCATGTGCAACATTTAAAAAGTTTGTATAAAAATAAATTATGATGTGTAATGCACTTTTTATTTATGAATTATTCAGATATGTTGAACGTTGATTGAAGTTTCATTTTCCTTTATCAATGCAATTTTACATTATTTTTGAATAATTATTATTTATCAATGGGAGTTACAGTACATGTTCTATTATGTATATGTAATAATAATAATTTGACCAGCTAAAAATATTCCCGAGAAAAACTTTAGCAGAAAACACGTTAAATACAACCAGTCTCGTAATATTTACATCATATTCATAAAATGAAACAACACAAAGACGAATTTTGAAGTTGATTTCGGTAGTGCCGTCACGTTCTATGTAGACAAATAGATTTTCGGATGAAAATCGAAATTTCATTACAAAACGTTGTCGGCCAAATTCGTCTTCTGTTTCCGGGCAACTTGCATTGTAACTTAATTAAATGACAATAAGGTTCAGAAACTATCAGACTATAAGAACTAAAAATAGTCATGCAAATAACATTTAAATCGACAAGTTTTTGAGAAATAACCGAGAAACAGAAAGTAGCTGCTGATGATCAATAACCTGAAATTTAAACTGTAACGAACAATGGCGTTTAGTACGTAAAACAAAATTTCCGAATTCAAGAAGGTCTTTTCGGATATAATTTAGTGGAATAGTTTAGTTTCCTGTTTATTTATATTTAATAATAAAAAATAAAACGTCGAAGGTAAACAAGTTAAATAAAACCGTTTTAAACGAGAAAGTTTTTGTTTCATTCAATAGTAAAACAGAGAAATTAATTTTGAAAGAAACAAACTGAAGATCGAAATATGAAGGCAACTTGATATTCAGTATTATTTCTGTTATTGTATTTCAAATACTATCGTCACTGTCCTTAATAAATATAAAAAAGTTGGTCGGAGGATAAAATTGACTGTTAGTTAGATTGTGCAATAAGGGACGTGTTATAATTTAATATTACTGTGATTGACTAATTTTTATTTGAGGAAAATCGAAATATTGATAGTTTACATTTGTAATGTTTTTTCAGGGTGGGTTATAATTTGATTGTAATCGAAAAGATAATTGCATTTTAGATTAATGAAATTATTTTATTATAAATTCATTATGAAAAAATTGATGGGACGGTAAAATTGGTTATTTGTCAATTGTTCAATTAGAGGCGTATCATTTTTTATTCATTTTGGCTAAATTTCGAATGAATAGTTTAAAAATTCGATTCGTTTACTTGATAGTAGAATAGAAAAGTATAAATAAAGACTTAACAAATGGATAAATTAATCATAAAATAAATTAGCATAATAACATATTAATAACATCGATTAAGGTAATTCAAATTGTGCGTTCATATTTATTAAAGCTGTAAAATATGAGACTATTTATAACAGATATTTTTTATATTTTAGTAAGTACTTAATACTAGTATCAAAATTTAAAACAGAGCGCGCGAAGTGCGTAGGATATCCTAGTATATAAAGAGTATAATGTTTATCATAATCCGAAACAAGAGGACATTCATACGGCAATTTTCTCATGATATTTCGAAAAAGTCGTAATATCGTTTTATTCAGTAATCAAAAATTCATCACAAAATTGAAAATTCGTGAAAATATCGAAATTTAATGAAAAATTGAAAATCATTAAAATCTTGAAATTGTATCAAAATGTCGAAAATGTGTGGAAAAGTCGTAAATTCACGAAAAACTCGAAAATTCCTGAAAACGTGGAAAATTTTTTAAATGATAAGTAAATAAAAGTCAAAAATACGTGAAAAGACGAATAATTTCAAACATGATTTTATTTAGAATTTTAATAAAACGTTCGCTTAAATAAAAGGAATAAGGTTTTAAATTTGGAAATGTTAAATCATCACATCGGAAAATCTAATGAGCGCACGCAGGGCACTGGAATTCCAGTATTATAGATAAATTAATCCCAGTATATTTTAGAGTTTTAAAATATAAATAAATGTAGAATGCCTTATTATGGCTAAAAATAACAAATATTAATATTTATAGTTTCACGAGAACTTCAGTTCAAGTAATAAGCTTTATTTTTTCGATAAAATGTTTAAAACATTGTAGCATATTTTATTTTCAATGGTTTTTGTTATTATTCACATTTATAAATATTTTTAAATAAATATTTATAAATAAAGTAAAAAACAAAAAAATATTAACGATATATGAGATTTATAATGAAGCATATCATTTAATTATTCAGTTTAAAATTACTTAAAACTGCTATAATACGTTAACACATTACATTACATTACAAGTTTCTCATTGTTTGCATTTATCAATAATTAATACTCTTAGTTTATAAAAAATTAATTAACAACATTATGATTATCCTATTAATTTTATAATCATTCTAAATCAGTTTTTCAATTCCATAACAATTCTAACGTGAAATTCATTTATCGATATTTCTACAAAAAGCGAGAAAAGTAAAACCAAATACTATAAAACCATCGAACTACAAAACAGGTCAATGCAATTTTCAAATTATAGAAAAATACATATTGTTTTTTCATGGTCGAAATATTTAATATGAAATCATTTTATGTAACTTATTTCTTTTTGATGGATAAACGTAAGATAATTTTTGTGAGAAATAGTCACATAATATCGAGATTAGTCGGACGATGAAGAGACGAATAATTCGGCAAGTAGTTCGCGCGGAATAATGTGAAGTTGGACACACAAAACCGAGTCAACGAGGCGGCATAAACGTATCGACGTTGATTATCGTCGCCGAAATTGTCGCACATCCGGCTTCGGTAATTGGTCGACCAATTTTGATTAACTGACTACGTTAGCTGTTTATTGCGAATTTAAAGGGTCCGATTGTGGGCGTGCAATGGGCGCGTCTCTATATTAACAATGCCACGGTCTTGGACTAATTGGCATCCAGTGCGATGTTGTATACGAACGTTTCAAAGACTGGCTACGTTAATTTTGAACGAAAAGTGGATAAAATCTACGATGTCGATTGTTGAACTTATTTATTTGTCGTTGCAACTCTATCTTTGGCAACTTTTGTTTCAGCATGGAAAGCTTAAAATCTTGTTTCGAGACCTCGCTCTTTTGTCAAGAACACGCGAACCAACTTGTGCGCCATTGAAAATTGTAGGTAGATATTTCTCGTCGTGGTTTCGAAGACTTTGCCAAACAACCATTCAGTGCCGCAGATTCTTTAACGAAACGAATTCAGATGGATGCGAAAAACGGAAAGAAGTTAGGAGGAAGAGAAGGGATCGGCATCTTAGTTATTGAAGGAGAGTTGACGAAATCTGTGAAGTATTAGGAAGATTAAATTGACAGAAATGTCTATGTTTTTTGAGAAGTAGGTAAAGTGAGTTATAGATGACAGCGAATGAGGGTGGAAATTGAAATTGTTTTTTGTTTCAAATGAAATACATGTTCATGCAGAAATGTGCATATTTGAAAAGAATATTATTTTTTTTTAACTTAAATGTAAAAATGTATATAGGACAGTAATTAAAAACCTGAAGTTAATTAAATGAGAACTCTTATGAATAAATAAGTATTATATTTAAACAGTTTTATTTTGCTTTTTTATAATTAAAGCAAAAAATACTGATTAATTATAATAATTAAATATAAATTAAAAATTTATACTCACGTTATATAAAGCATAAAAACTTAATAAGTTAATTATGTGGAAAGTCACATATTAATGTACTTTTTAAATTTATTTCTTTTTTTTTTTATTATATTATATTATAATAGCGGAATCCCCGGCTTCGCTCTTGGGTGAAACCCTATGACCCCCTATGACTCCTAGCTAAATCCCGTGCGTCGTCAAAGTAACTCTCTTATGCCCCCTCTTCTATGATCTGTCTATGACGCCTATACTCTATGCGCCCTCCGTGTATGAAGCATGTTTTTATTTTTGATTAAAGATTTGCCTTGTTGAAAAAGTTTTAAATTCTAAAATTTATTTCATGTAATACAAAAGTCTTCATTTGATGCCAATTGTAATGGTTAATTATAAAAACGTAATAAGGGCGAGAAAATTGAAACGAAAGTAATAAATAAGAAAAATAGACGGAAATGAAATTTTAACAAAGTAAAAAAAAACTTTTAAATCGTAGAATTTAAAAAAGAGATACAATAATTTTATTATAAGAAATTGGTTTGCTATCACAATTTCTTAGGATTACAATTAATTACTGATTAATAACTCAGAATGTTCTCGGAGTAAAAGTGATAATTAATTACATGATAAATTCATTGAATACGGAGAATATTTGTTTCTCTTCTTAAATTATTCACATTGAACGACACTTTAATTTTATCCAATATTCATTCATTACTTATATATTTTGTTTCCGATACAAATTTTTAAGTAACATTTTGAAACGTTAAATTTAAAGTTCTTCTTTCAAATTATTTTCTTATAAATATTAATAAAATTTAAAAAGTAGTTCTTATGTAAGATGCAATTGTATCGCCGAGATAACTTTTGAAATGTTGTATTAAAAACATAATCGTATTTCGTTGAGTAACCATGCAATAATATGTTTGAAGAATACTCGCACACATACTGATTTTATTTTCATATATCACATAACGTGATTAAGTTGAATTAACATAAAAGGAGATTTAAACAATTATGTCGTAAAAGTACATAAAATTTGCATAATATTTGCTTCATGCACCGACGGATTTAACGAACTTATTTCTGTATTTCATGTATCAGAAATAATATTAGTATCATTTAGATAAAATTGCATTTTTCGACCAAAACTCAACAAATTATTTCTATTTTGACGTGGGATATATATTTTGAATTTATTATATATTATAATATTATTATTTATTATAAAAATCATATTTAAATATCTATTTTACATATATATTTTTCGTACGTGAGGATGTAAGGATGTCATGTGGATGTCACAGGTAAGTCACAGAAGTAACTCTGTTTTCGTCCTGGCAAATCCGGCGATTCAGCTAGTAGATTATATTTTTAATTGAAATTAAAAGCAATGTCGTATAATTTATAAGGATTTTTCATAATGTTCATTTGTAATGTTAATAATAATATAATAAAATAAAATAAACACTTTATCTAAAAAAAATCATTTATTTTGTTAATTTCATAAAGTATAGTAAAATTACAACAGTCTTTACTTAAGGAGGTTTGAGCGTTAGAAAAAATCCAAGATTAAAATTTGAAACTTTGTATTTAAATAATTTAACTAATAAGGACTATTTATGCAAATTTTCAGATATGCCTACCGTTAAAATTTTTATGATAGTTGGTTTGAAACATTGAATATTTAACCTTATACTTCCACAAGACATGTGTTAAAATATCCAAATTTCAAAGTGTTATATTTTAATAATTAATGCGGAAGGCATACTTTAAAGTTTGCATACATGTTTGTGTATTCTTAATTGATGTATATGTTAAAAATGAATTGTTTATATTGGATTCAACAAAAGTAAATATTTTTATGGAAAACTAATGAGTGCAAAAAGAAAAGTAGATACTTGTGTCCTACTCCATGATCTTCCTTAAATACAACATTTACAACAATGTAACTTTTTGTTTAACCAGGAAAAAATTTAAATTTGGTTCAATTGAACAATGTTTTGCACATTGTATAAGTTTCATCAAGACTTTAGCATTATCTATTTATTTTGAGTTTTATTTTCATTTTTTTCTCAACTTTTTGACATGCTCTATAGCAATGCTTAACGTATTACTATGCGGATTATCGAAAAATTGTTTATTTCAAAACGGGGAAATTCGTAGTTTGCCTGGTTACGCACGAAATAATGTCCATTAAATGGCGAGAAAAGAAGGGCGAGATATTTCCCTTTTTATGGCCCTGTTCTTGCAACGACGTATAGAATATACATGAGAGGGCTGCAAAAGGCCTACTCAGCAACTTCTCCAATGAAATTCGATTTACTTATGTCTGCAAGGCTTTTGCAATAGATGCTACCCCTGGGACTTTCTCGCACAAACATATTGGAGGTGACTTCTAATTCTGTTTTTATGCAAGGCTACCCTCATTCGAACGTCTCTTGCATTGTTTATTCGTAAAACAGAGAATAAGAGACGAATAGAGGGCCGTTGACCGGAATTCGAAGATACACTGGAACGAATTTATCGAAGACAACACATTCCGTGGGTGACAATCAACGATCTCGAATGTGATGGTTTATAAAGTGGCTGCTTTTCGAATAGATAAATCGACATCTTGAAATGATGATAAAAAAGAGCAGTTGACGTTTAACGAATTATCAATATTTGAATTACTTTGATTGTCATTTATACCGAAGACTTCGAATAGAAATATATTTGTCATTTATTCTTTAACAGATATTATTTTTCTGTTCTGTGTAATAAGATTCAAAATAACTTTTCTATTTAAAATGAAATAGAAGAAACAATTAAATTAACATTATGACTGCATATATATGATGAGAATCGTGCAAACTTTGTTATCACACTAGGTAAACTTGTAGACAATCGAAATTACAGCTTCAAATTCCAATCGTTTAATTTAGCGGTAAAATCATAGTTTTATACAATTGGAAGTTTATTTTAGTTTGTCCTCATTTTTGCACGCAAACCACTAAAACATTTCCATAGCAAACAGAAAAATATACTGCGAATCTATTGTTAATATATTGTTCATGAATTGTTAATATATTGTTAATATATTCATAATACATTCATAATATATTAATAATATATTTTTAATGTAGTTAAAAAATAGTCCAAATTTGTCTTCTTGACATTACATGGTAAATATTTTGTTAATATATTTAGAATATATGTTGTCAATATATTGCATCTATTTTTTCAGGATATGCATATATAAAAAATATAATAAGAATATATTAAAACGTATTAAAACTACATTAAAAATATATTGTTAACTGTTCATTCCTATGTTAGTATGAAACATTATCAAAATCTTAAATGATATTAATATAAAATATTTTATAATTTCATATTGTAATTAATTTTGCAAATATTAATCTATAATTTTAAAATCTCTTTAAATTATTTACTTTAATAAATAAAAATGAAAACTTGAATAAAATACGATATTGATCGTATGAATATATTATTTATTTATTAATATTATAATTAATTCTTCATAATTTAATATTTATATGTATACGAAAATTTATTACATTATTTGAGTAACCAGATTATTCAAAGTTATGAAATTTCAATTAATATAACAAATTAATTTTAATTTTTATTTTGTATGAAAACAGTATAATTTATTTATTCGAGAAATTCAACTAAACAAATTTTTATGAGAACGATATTTAATTATCGATTTAATTTTCATTGCCGAATGTTACGAATAATAAGAATTCAACATTATGAAAAAAATTGCAAATTTTAATCTAGTTAATTAAATGAATAACGTAACACCGAATACTTTTAATTTTTTGAATATCATAGAATTCATAATACTCTTTTCGGAATATTCAAATAGTATTGCCAATTTGTTGAATGAACTGAAACTCGTTCTTCTTCTATGTATTATATATTTATATATGAATGTTTGTATTAATAAATTTCGATTCTGCGTATCTCACCACAATAGAAGTGTCAAATCAACTTTAAAATGATAGTTGCGCACGATTTTGCCAAGATACGTGACTTGGAATATCGTTTTTGGCACAACTCGATACTTGACCGCGACATTCATGGAATGTATTCAAGTTGCATGTTAGAATCGACTTCGACAAGTTTATGAATATATGTAATATATTTCTCTTACTCGAAAGAGTCAAAATTGCTTCGAGATTTCATAATGTTCTTCCTTTTTATCGAATCCTTAAAGAAATTTTTGCCGACTTTTTGCACAGAGCAGGAAGTTATAAATGATTGAAAAGCAAAAAGTGGTTTCATTTTCGCTTGAATTAGATTTTCTGATTTTTTTTGCTTTCAATTATCCGATTTCAAGGTTTAAAAAAAGATAAAATTATTTTCTGTTTCGTGTTGTGGTAACTAAAAACGAATTTTACTCCCTCCCTTGCTTTCAATCAACGGCGCGGTAATTGTTTTATCATTGATTCGAACGCGAACAAGATAATTCAACCCCAAAACAGAGATATAAAAACCGCAGATTTTAAAAGCAATTTAAGTCTCAATTGATCACTTGACGATTCTAGTGTTTTCACCGATGGTAAAGCTAAGTTCGATTTCATCGTTGTGTTACTCTACAGGGAGTAATTGCGGCTTAGTAGGTTTAATTCAAACTTCAGACGAAACTTACATAATTAATTAAAATACTGTGAACCTCAAATAAAATTATTCACAAGTTACTGCATCTTAATCAGACTTCAAGGTTCAAAAAGTTCTGTCACTGTTACATGGTCAAACTATTTTTGGAATATTTAAATTATTTTTTTCTTTAAAATAAATAGCAAAGAACAAAAGAAACATTCAGAAAATTTTTAAATAAGTTAGTATTAGAAGTTTTTCGCAAAATCGCAGTTTATTGAACTTGTGTTAATATTTAACTATTTATTTTAACAAACATACATACATTTATTAGAATTTAACGATTTCAATGACTTTTCTCTAATATCATTATGTACATAATAATGGAGTAAAGCATCATTATTAAAATAATTTGTATATTGTAACCACGAAGTTTATTAAAATGTCTGCATTACTACATCCTCCTCCTGTATACTTTTCATTCTGATATTTTGTCGTTGCACCTAGTAAGAAATAACCGCACAGAAGTGTTGCAACTGTTGGTTTTCCTCGTGCGGTCTGGGGTCCACAAGTTTTGCGGTTTGCAGTTTCCTTGAAAATTTAATCTTCGACAATTAAACTTGCAGATTCCAAAAACAAGTTGAATTTGCATCGTTGCTGCATAAATATATTCCATATATAATGACTGTTTCTATCATTTCTTTTATATACGTATACGCGGAAAGAAAAAATAATAACTATTTAAATAGCCAGTGACGAGTTTAAAAATTTAAAATCGAACATAACAAGTTACGTTTGAAATTACGTTTGAAACTTCAAAAAATAGTATAGTTTCAAATATGCAATCTTTTTTCTTTTGATTTTTATTTCCGTGTAGTATATATAATTAATTAGATAAAGATTATTTGATATAAGATTAAATATTTTATTCAAGTATTATAGGCATTATTAATGAGTTTCTACTTTATTAACAGAACTTTTATAATTTAATTAAACATCGCTAAATTTGATCAAATCATTGATTCGCTTCTGCTTTTAAAAATTCATTGTGTGGGTTTTTTAATTTATTAAAAGCGAACATTCAATTTTTTTTGGAAATTATAAAAAGATATGAGCTCGAGTTAACATTTATTTCTGCTTAACATATTCGGTGCGAATGGTTTTAAAAACGTAATTAAAGCGTATTTACAATTACTTCAATTAATATCTGATTTATTATGTTTATGAATCAATCAATCTATCAGCAGCAAAAATTACTCTAACAATAGTGAAATATTGAAATATAGGTTCACTTGATAAATTTTATGTAAATATTGAATATTGAGAAATCATACTTGAATGTTCAAACATTAATTGCTGAATTTAATATGTATATGGCGCAAACATGTTAATCTGACATGCATTTCATTGTAAGTTTATTAGATTTTAAAGAAAGTTGAAACGATATTATATTCAATATTAGCTTATAATTTATTTCCTGTAATTAATTTATTTTCTATGAAAAATACATTTTATTACAGTAACTTGTAATAATAATATTTTATTATAATACTCAGAGAGAAATATTGTTTGAACATTATTTATGAAATCAACAAAATGTGCTTCAAAGTTTTGTTATTTTGAAATTACGCTGCAACATTTTTATGTTTTCAATATATTCTTGTTATGTTATGCATTTAAGTTTATTTAAAATTCTGATTTGATGAATAAATATACACATAAATTTCTCACACATACTAAATGTATAATGGAAATTTGTTACGTTTCATAACCCTTTCACAAACTATACTTGAAACAATGTTCATTAACAAACGTTTGAATGTCAACAATTTGTTGTATGTATTAATATTCAGTTATATGGTAAGCTTATGAATATTATAGCATTTAGGCAAACAGAACGAAGTATGTCGAAAACCGCCCTCGCATGTAACTTATATTGCTCATACGCAGCAGCACGCACAATTATCCAGTAACAATAAATTTTACTTGATTTCCGCAGTGCAGCTAATATTTTGCAACTTTGTACAGCATAATAAACACGTGGCTTCTCATAAATTCGACACTGTTTTGAAACTTAATACATGCTGTTACCTCAGCATGTTTAATTAACACTTCAAGATTTATACGTAGAGATGTGTTTATATCGGTATCTTTTCAAGCCGTTGTTGTTTGTATATTGTTTATCAAAGTTTAATTATTTTCTCAAATGAGAAGAAAATGAAAATTTAAACGTGTAAAATTACTTTTAATAACATATTTTATGAATTATAATGTATTTCACTATATAAATATAGCAATATATCCTAATATATAATAGTATATTCTACATAGAAAATATTCTTTGTTTCAGTTCAACATTATGTTGCTACCGAGTCAATAATCATTAAATTTTCTTTATGGGGAAGAGGAAAATCATCTCAACGAGTCGGCAAGTAATGTCCTTATGATAAAGATTTAGATTGTGGGTGCTTCCCCAGTCACTTCTTAAGGGTTACTAATTCTCATGTGGTCGCGAAATTTCATTATAGAGTTTGATTCTCATGGGAAGACTGCAATGTGCGCAGTTTTATACTTCAAAGATCAGTGAGACTTTTTATTAAAATTCGTGCGTTTAATCGAATTACATCGAGTGATCGAAAATCATTCTAATTGCTGCATAGTACAAAACGTCGAGTGAAATTCACGAATTTAATTTACAGGATGAGATATAAAATATCCTATTAGAGAGAATTTTTAAAATGGAACGGTAGTATTTGTTGAAGCCAAGGGGAAATGTTTTATTCAATATTTAATTTTACAAATGGATATAACGTTTCTTTTTTGAAACATAAGTTTAAAATACAGAAACATGACCATGTTTTTGTATTTTCATCATGTAAAAGGACAATAACAAACATTTACTTGATTACATGATTAAATCTGTGACGGATTTTGTTAATTTAGTTTTGTGTTTATATTTTATAATATTAAAATGCATACACTGACAAGATATTAAAAGGGTTAGTGTCATACAAAGTATACAACATTAGTATTGAAATAACTAAGCAAGGGTAAATAGCAGTTCATTCTTCCCAACCCAGCAATTATTATTTCTTGGCTGGCAAAAGAGCTTTCGGAATCGTCATTACAGTGACATGTTAAACATGAAAATGTTTTTGTCTCATGGGTCAAATTGAACGCCCTTTGCAGATGTGGTTTAATTGTTAAATAAGAATAAATGTGAATAGAATTGCATATTTAATAGCTACCGACCAGCAACATATAAGTAATCCGAATGCATTCTCAAGCATGAAAAATGTAATTCAACATAATACACAATATGCATTTTAACTATGAACATTAACGTAATTAACATTAAACGATGAAACTCTGTTACATACGTTACATAGAGTAAGAGGATTCGCGTTGAACGTACCAAACACTCAATAATCCGGACGCGTAAATATTTGTTACTACGGACGAAAATGTTCGACCCCCTTTGCTAAATGTGAATTCTTTATGTCGTGGAATATTTTATTAATAACTGCTTTATACTTCATTTAATCCATAATACTATTCAAAAATGTCGGTTCCTGCTTCCAACATACATTTATAGAGTAGTTAATGGGACGACAAGAACCATGTATTTATAATGACTCTTCACTTTTTAATGATACTTGCAGAATTTCAGTGTCATTTACATATTGAAAATATGATAACACTAGAATAGAAGTATTTTTTTAAATGAGCTTCATTAGTCTTTTCTGTGAATTTACTTAAATTAAAGTCAATGATCATCAGTATAAAATTGATAAAATATCTCTTAATATTATCAAGCAAATTTAACAACAGAAATATCACCAAAAAATTACTTAATTAATTACTTTCATTTTAAGTATTAATTATAAAGAGGATAGATATTTCTCTTTCATTTTTTATGTGTTAATTTTTTTTATTTAAATTAATAAAAAAATTTTTATTTAAATTAGTACTTTTATTTTAATTAACTTGAATTTAATTAAAAAATGTTCAATTTCAATTCAATAAACATTTTCTATTGTTTTATTATTAAGCTTTCCTCTCTAAGTTAATCTTAAACGTCATTCACTCTAAAATTGTCATTAAAAAAGCTTTCAAATGAATCTGCTCAAACTATTGCAATTGTGGCATTTGCCCGGTTTGATGAGTATTAAAACAAAGTCGAGATGTAGTTGCTTTTGATATTGTTGTCCGGTGCATTGTGAACATCGAGCAAAATCGTATTTCGTTTGTGCTTTAATAAAACTGTTCTTTGAGTTCATCAACGGACAATGCCCAGACGCGTCCTTATCGACGCGAACTGACACTTGTGCGGCATGCATCAGGGGCATAAACGTCGTGTTACGACGTGTAGAATAGAATTTTCAGCGGCGAGCTTACGACCGATTTTGAGGCTGAACAAAGCGCGTCCGCATTCACGGCAAATATTACGCAGGACGCGCCCGGAGAGCTTGCCATGAATTATGCATATTTTCCACGATATGAGTGTCTGAGCGATGAGGGAGCACATAGGTTTGACAGGCTGTAAATTGGAATGAAAAATTTGGCCCGAGTCAACTAATGCTTTGTTTTATGAGATTTCTACTCTCGGCTAGTGCGATAGAAACACACGCGACGACGCAATAAAGATCACTGTAAAACCGTAAAAAAATCCGTCGAAGCTTTTATCGGATTTTTGCTTTATATAAAAAAAGATTCCGGTGCACGTTTTTTTCAACGTGGAAATAAAAATGTATAATATTGACAAAAAAATAGTTTTCGCACACAAAAATTAAAGATGAAATAAATAGCTAAAAATATGAGTGTTAAAGGCGATAGACAATACGTCTGGGATGATGTTAATTGTAAAATTATAAATAAATCATTAATACAAATTAATATTTCAATAAATTATCTAACAAAATTAATGACTGAATGATTATACAATGATTAAACAATATAAAAACATATTTGACATTTTTTTTACAAACATGATTCAAAAAAGTGTCTCAAATCTAATTTTTTTCTATCTTCATTTTTTACGACAAAAATAATGTAGGTAGTTTGCAAATACAGAGTGCTGAAAGAGTGAATTGGGGTGAATAAATAATAAGTTCGCGTGATAAAGTAGATTTATCAAAATGACTGTAAATGTGTTCTAAGATGAACAAAACTCACTTGTGAATATATAAAATGTACTGAAAATCATTGACAAATTATATTTTTTCTGAAATGCTTGCATATTTTGCAGTGATTTTATTTGTATCTTTATTTTGTTTATTGCGTATTTCATTCTGACATAAAATTGTTCAGTACATAATTGCAGCATATAAATTAGATAAGACATAATCATAAATAAATTATTGTGAATCAATTGATTTTGAACTTACATTCATAATTAAGAAGAGAAACAGTTTTTTTTATAATTATTAAATAAAATTTACTTTTTATCTAATTTTATGTGTAAATAATATTACTGATCTATGAAGCGCGCTCAATCCAAATGAGACAATCAAAAATTTAAATGTAATCTGTCAATTCGTTGTTTAGGTTAGCCATCCAATAATTCTCGTACTTCTCCTCACCATCGTTATAAACCTCTTTGATAAATTAAAACATTTTTTTGATTTTCAATAATTTTATTTTTCAATTATGATTATGGCTATATAAGCCATAAGCCAAACGCAAATTAGGATTTTTCCGTATATCATTTGCGCAACCAGAAAATCATCAAAAGCATACTTGGAAATTTATCATAAGCGCACATAAGTTTTTTTTAATGTATTTATTTAACAATAACTAACACTTGTTTCGCAGATTATAACAATGTATGTTAACAAAATACTTCCCCGTTATTTGTTTATGATGACAAAATGGGTCATTTTGCGCTTTCGTAAATCACCAATAATTATAACTGATGGTGATAATTGTATTACAATTATCAACAGAACAATCAGTTTTATCTAATTTTTCTATGATCATTTTGTCCTTCTCATCCAATAAAAGACATCATTTTGTTCGGGGTAATCGCACTTTTTAAGATTTATAAAATAATTCTGACATAATCCTGGGATATAGAACTATGTTTTTCTATGTCACGAACAATTACTTTTAAGTCGTTTTCATATTAGGATTAAGAAAGTGACTTTCTACGATTATCTGTACCTTAATCCTACCACAATTCATAAATCCAACTTGGCTTCATTTTCTTTGACTCGGCGGATGTTAAAGAAAGAGGTTGGAAAAGTATTCGCGGCGCATTGTGCGTGCTCGAATAAACGCAAAAGCTTGCGTATATCTTTTGTGCCCGGCACGTCGAGATTCACGGGTGATTAGCAGACGAGTTGAACAGGGTCGCGCTTTTGTCCCTCGACGGGACTCGTTTGACACGAGGACGCTATTGAGTGGAGCCCATTTTTTCCCGACACCGACACGGAATGCATGAAAGATAGGGGAAACTGTTATTTTACTTTCTTCGTTCTTTTTTTTTCTCTCTTCGCCGAAATATTATCTCATTTTACTTCGTTTCCTTCCTTATGTTGTTATTTTTATCATCATACTGAACTCAATAAATATGCCCCATGTTCGTATAATGCATGCGGAAGCACACGATGTTAATTTCAAGTTTATTTGTATGGAAAATTCTATTATGTATTTGAAAAAATGACATTTATTATGAAAACAAAAATTAACAGTTTGCCAGAATGCAATTTTTTTGTATATATGCATACATACATGCACTTTTATTTATTTAATAATTTGATATTATGATGAACATGAAAAAATACTTTTCGGAATTCAACGTACAAGTTTGAATTTATACAATAATTAAAACAACATTTTTCCAGTATAGTATATCATGCGTTGTTTATTTAATACATTATAGGGATTAATATATCTACAATGATGTACGTAATGTAATTTTAATAAAGTATGATATGAATAATAAATATTTGAGTTTATGAAAATAAAAATTTATTATTTCATATTTTTTCATCTACTCTATGAAGCATGAAGTATAAAGCCATGCTAATAATGTAATAAATTAATAATATTGTTTATATGTATTACGGAAAAAATAATGTTTAAAGAAATTGTTGCAAATTATGTTTTCATATTATGTTTCTATACCCTAGTAAAAATTTGATGAGGCATGCCACACCTAGCGTATGGCCATGATAAGGATAGCCTTAACAAAACCCGTTCTCAGTTTTTTTGATCTGGGCCACATTAGACCCACATGAGGCAAGTATCATGTTTTTTCGAAAAGTGGCATCCTACTCAGGACCACATGCGATATTCTGATAAGGTAATGTAATGTGTGTAACGCTAGGCATCGTTATGGCCATAATCAGGTATACCATAATGTGGTTTGCCTTATAAGAACCTGACAAGGTCCACATCTGGTTGCCATGACGTAAAATTGACTTTTTTTATTAAGCTACCCTGATAGGGGCCTCATAGGGTTAGCCACATCACAACCACAACTTAGCCAACCTATAAGTAGTAGAAGCTCTTAGCTATGATGTTCAAGAGTCTTGGTGGTGTGGCGGTTAGAGGGTTTGCCTACTGATTAGAAGGTC
>JABFPJ010001008.1:0-30004 GCA_022817425.1 Gryon sp. ZL-2020 | reverse complement strand
TCCAACTTAAAACTGACTCTATACTCACTCAGTCACTCTCGCACATTCATACCAAAAACATTCCGCCCTCTATACTTCCCAAAACAAAATAAGCTTTATTTGGCGGCAAACTCAAAATTCGCTAACAAGTGCAAATCATAATTTAATTTTTCAGTCTACAAATTTAGAATAGAAATACTTGAAATTTTGGGGGAAAAACAATATTATAATAGATTCAAACCAAAAGGAAATTAGAAATTAATTTTTAAATATATTGCAGTTACTTGCTGCCAGATAGAGGACGTTCTGGAAAACAGAAAACTGGCGTAGTTCGAAGATCGGATGGCTCGCCAACTTGGAATCATACGTTTGTTTATAAAGATGTTAGTCTTCAAGAATTAGCCGAACGTGGATTAGAGCTCACCGTTTGGGACCACGATCGTATTGCGAGCAACGAATTTTTAGGAGGCGTTAGGTTTAATCTTGGTTCAGGTGAGAGAAATTATTCTTGTAATAAACAATTAATTATAACTCAATTAAAAACATAGTTATTTATATTTAAATTAATAATAATTTTTTTAGCTGCAAAACTATGTTTATAACATTCATTTTAATATTATATCAATATGATGATTTGCATTTTAGGTAAACATTATGGTAAACCCGTCGATTGGATGGATGCAACCGGCCGAGAATTATCCCTTTGGCAAAGTATGATCGAGCGACCGAATTTCTGGGTCGAAGGTGCAGTTATGTTAAGGCCAAATTTACATAATCATGGAAAAAGTAATAGCGCTTCCTAAAATGTTTTCTATACGAGTTACTACAAAATTAAATTAAAAACAAATTTAAACAGGCGTCGGAATTGTAAGAAACTCGATTGTTTAATATTGTAACACAGTGCCTTCGGGGTTTATAAATATTGTGTTCGTAATTTAATATATTATCACATTTTACAGAATTTTGAAGAAGTCTAAACATTATTGTTTTTTGTATAAATATAAAATTATTCAAATAATTTCTAAGACAAATTATCTCACATTGTTGATGTATGAAAAATGTCAAAATTCGAAATATTATTTCGAATATTGTTTAAGAGTGCAATTAAAATTGCAATAATTTATATGCATGAACTTTCTATAGAAAAACTATAATATTGTTCTTACAGTTTCATATACAATTTTATATAAATATTTTAAAGATGTATATTCGGTTACTTTAAAAACATACATTTTATCGGTGAAATAAACTAAATGATTCAATATTGTGTATAGTGTGATAACGTGAAGTATCTTCGATGTCGTTTTGCATCAATTACAGAATATAATTATGCAAAAAATATTAAGTAACTTTTGTAATGAACAAATTCTTTTGTTGAACACTATGATTGTTTTAGCAGTATTTTTTAGTCACACTTATTTTAATTTTGTATTGATATAAAATAGTTTATTGAAATTTCATACATCTTTCGAAAACGAAATTCCATTTTGTGTCTCTAAATTTTGATTTTAAATCAACAAATTGTTCAACGGATTATACAGGGTTCTGAAAAATTAAGTTTATCAAGTTTTTCTCACATTATTTTAGAAATAATTATAGCGATTTAAACATCGCCGGAAGTTATAACATTATTAACTGTTCGTTCAAATTCAAATTGCAAAATAGTATGATGTAATTTTTACAACAGTCGAGTAAAACAATGTATATACAAACTATAAATGAAACATGGACCATGCGTCATATATAGATTTATGTAAACTTTTACTTGAGTATTGTACAAAATTTTTAAAAATGTGATTAGTCCGGTTAATTGTTATATATAATGATGAATCTACATCCATTTATATGATAAAACTATAAAAAACTTTAATAGCAACTTTTGTTGACGTAGCTCGTGATATTATAATAAAAGTGAAATCATTGTAAATAGGGTAATTAATTTATAAATTGATTCGATTGATATAAAATGATTTCGATGGATGAAGTATATGTGTACATATATAAATGTCAAATTTCGTTCGTCGTGGCCAACTAGAATAAATTTCTATATACTGAAAACTTTTGTCAGGAAAGATATGCTTCCAGTTGAACAAATAAGTAAGCGTATTTTATTCTTTCATAAAACATTTTGTACTTCCATCAAGAATATATGTATATTCATATATTTATATGTATATACTACTAACAACTCAATATTAAACAAATAGAAAACAAAACGAAAAAATTATACAGAATTTTGAAAACATTTTTAAACAGCTTCATATTTTTCAGAAAAGTCTTTTTATAAAAGTGTTTTTAGAAGAATGTTCAACACATTTGTTGTCAGTAGTATGTATGAACAATATTAATTAAATAGCAAATGAAGCATTCGTAATTTAATTTTGGAAATACTTATATCATAATGAAAGTAGAGAACAGAATAAAGTGAAATAGAAAAAAGGCAATTTGATATTGCTGTCAATGGATTGATTACATATTTAGAATTATGAACTGCGCAAGAAACATAACGGTGAACAATAAGTATTGTTATCGATAGCTGAGTAAGAGTTGTAAGGCTGAATTTGTTATTTGCGTGTACTTAACATTGTACTTAAATTGGTCTAATGACCGCAGTGATTCATTGATTAATATATAATTAATATAAAACCGACCATTGAACGAATAAAATGTGTTATCAAAAGTATCCTTAATAAAGTATTCCTTTTTATAGAAAACAAGTTATATATGTATATTACATATATAGATAATATAGAAGTTTATATATACACTTACACATTCCTAAATGTAAAAAGAGAAAAACGACCTTTTTATTTGTACTTTGTAATAGATATACATGAAAATAAATTTTTTGTACATTTACATCAAATAAACATTTTTTATTTTTAACTTTAAACACTACATTTATACGTATATAACAACCTGAAAATACTTTTTCAATAACAATCAATAATTTGTTAACAATTGTGTTTTAAAAATTATTCAAAGTTTTTTCAGTTTTTTGTAAATAATTTACTTCTTCCAAATTCATATAATCAAAAATTTAATTAATTTAACACTAATGATAATTTGTGTTAATATGTTTGAATGTTACAAATTACAAGAAAAAATAACAAACAAAACAAAAAACTGAATTAAAATTGTACAATATTTAAGACACAATTGTGATCGAATTATTATTGGTTAGTGTATTTTTCGGTAAAATTTCATATATATATAACATAATATATAAACATGTCAATTGTAAATATAAAAAATTGCTGATTGTCGTCAGTCTGTTTGTACGATGACTAGGAATATTGTTCATTTTGATTTTATCAGAGGTCGCTGTTTAAAATAAATCGGTTTCCTTCGGAATTTTTTCCGGAGTAACGGTATCGACATCGTCCAATTGCTCCTACGAAAAACAATATATTATTATATATATTTGTATTTAATTTATTATTTAAACATATCAATAATAATAATCTTTAATACAATTATAATCTACTTTTTGTCTTATTAAATTTTTTTTATAATTTTTTAACTTTTCATATTAATTTTTTATATTTTCATACTAATGTTTTGTTTTTATATAATATATATACATAGTATCATTTTGATAAATATTTTCAGATACTTAATTTCATATCTGACCTCTATGATCTTGTGGATTTCTTTGTGTTTGTGGTAAAGGTGTGTAATGCATTTTAAGCAGCAGATCATCAATTTCGTCAACCGAACTCGAGGACGGTAATTCTGGCGTCGGTTGCATTGTCAATCTTACAGTCTTCAAAAAACATCCTCGACGTTCAGCATCTCGTCGTTCCTTTTTCGTTACCATTCGAGAATCTAAAAATGTTAAACTTTTTGGCAACATGTAGATAGCATACAGTCGATATCTGTTGTAATCCGCTTCGTCGTAGCTATTTGGATCTGTAAGCTGATCTGGGCATCCCGGATTTCCCAGTAGACTTACATATTGTACTTTTGGACAGCATTCTTTTATTCTTAGCAATGCAGAATCTATATCTGAAATCTACAAATCATTTTCAAGTTGCACATTTGTTTTGCAAAATTAATTATTACATATATATTGATTTTTTTGTTATTAAACTAAATTGGATCATTAAAAATATATTTTTTAATAAAATTAATACATGAATAAAAGTTACATTTAAAAAGACAAAAAACTTAACAATGTGTTTTATTTTTAATTATTTTGTATTGTATTATTTTTTATTAAATAATTGTTTAAAAAGAATTCTTCATTTATACCTTATTTTTATTTAAACTAAGTGTTAACAAATGCGGCAAATACGGCAGAGAATTTAAATCTCGTAAGTTGTTATTGTCCAAGATGAGTTCCTCGAGATGCGTAAAGTTTTTGACCGCCGAAATTGACGATAATTCATTGTACGAGAAGTCTAAACTCACACACTTGCTGCCGACAATACCAATCAGACCCGTTGGAACTCTTGTCGCTCGTTGACCCGTATACCAGACCTGTTTTGTATAAACACAAATCATACGTAAGTTAATCGACTTTATCTTTCATGTACGTTTCTACATATATATGTATGTATATTTATTGATTAACGAAATAATGCGAAATTTCGTATAAAATTACGAACCCGATTACTTTTGACTGTTAATCCGCTACGACTAAAATCTGTCTTATTAAAAGCCGCCATCTTGTTATTGATCATTTTTTTCTATCTACTGCAATACAATCTGTTTGAAAGAAAAATTATACGTATGACAGATAATATTGTCAAGCTGCAAGTGAGACTTTTGTCTATAGTTTAGTGTTGGACAGTCCAGTAGGCATGTAGATACGACCGTACTAACCTTGGCTCGTTGGTCTAGGGGTATGATTCTCGCTTAGGGTGCGAGAGGTCCCGGGTTCAAATCCCGGACGAGCCCGATGTTTCTTTTTTTTCTTTTCTTATTATTTCTAACTGCTTGTTTAGTCATTTCAGAATAAATTAACTCATTTGTAATGTCTAAAACAAACTTTATTTTGTCTTTGCAGATGGACGGTACAATCGAAATTGAATATGAAATTGAAGTAGAAATACAGTGTTTACATTTTGAGAAGAAAAACAAATTAGCTAACGTATTTTAATAGTCATAGTTGTTTTTTTGTATATGGAAATGTAGTGAAAGGGAATAAAGACAAATTATTTTGTGCAAATTTTATTTTTTTATTATTAAAGTATTATACAAATCATTTTTTCATTTTTATTAATAAAATACAAAAATCATTCAAGTCAAATTAATTAAATTTATCAGTCAATTTTCTTGCTAGTGTTTGGATAATAATACATATTTACAGGAAATAATTGGTCCCAGAATGACATACGTTTTTCGTGCAAATTAGACTTCATTGTGAGGTCACGGTCGATTTCTAAGTAAGCCTTATTTTCTTCCGTAAATTTCTCCCATTTGGTTTTGTTAAATAGCTCGTCGTTTTCCGGATAGGGTTTGCCATATTTAGCAAAATGTTCAAATATAGTGGTCATTCTTTCAACCATAAAATTTTCCGGATCGCTGGTTTTAAAGAGAGGAAAGTTTGGCAATTTGAAGATATACATTAGTTCGTCATGGTGTACTACGCCTGCAAAAATATTTATGTTTTAGAATATTCACAGACTAAATAGGATTTTATTATTATTTCATATTGCATTAAATTTCAGAAATAAATTACCAAGAAATTACTTCGAAAGTTAAGGAAATTGAAAATGTTAATTAATAACTCAAACTTAATGACCAAACTGATGGTCGTTAAGTTTAATAATAATATTTAATGTTTAATTTTTACTATTTACTGGATACTTTTGTGAACTGACTTTTTTGGGATTTAATTAATACGTACTATGACAAATAGTAAAAGTTCTTAATAGTACATGCATAAATAATAAATTGTATTATATTTACCGTAAGGTTTTGTCGTATTCGGATAATAAACATGACTATATCGTCCTTGATAGATGAAATTATAATAATATATATCAGATAAATTCAGCTTACTAAGCAAATTAACAAATCGATGAGCACTGTAAATAATTTGCGAATCTGCGTATATCTGAAACAACGAAAACACTCATTTATCATAAAATGTTATTTTTAAGAACTCACATTAATATTGATTTAAACTTGCGAATTCATTAAAAATTTAAATAAGTTTTAAATCTATTTTTAAGCACATTAACTTAACAGGATAAATTTGTAGGAAAATTATTACGTACATCTGCGATTCCTTGTAAATTCTCGAACGTAACACTCTGATTATTTAGATAAAATTCTTTTAATTTGTCACTTATATAGCGAGATTGATTAGTGTCTCTCTCATACAGGAAACTTATTGGTGCAATTTTATACCAGTCTCTATTATAATCATTGAACACTTCATTTCCTTTATCTTTTTCAGCCAGTGAGACTAAATCAGAGAACAAAAGGGTTCTTATTTTTGTTGAACTAATAAATTAAAAAAAAAATAAAAAAAAAAAATAAATAAAATTAAACTTAAAAATTTATACATATATCTAAACATACGTGTTACAACTCCTCCAAATTCATCTTTGTCAACGCCAACGATTATGGGAACTTTGGCATATTTGCCGCGGATAATTAAATTTTCCGGGGTATCAGTTAAAAATCTCTCGACACCGGGATATTCATCTTCAACAACCGGTCTCCATCTCAAAATAGGATCACCGAAGTATTCCTGTAATTTTACAATACAAATTATGTAATTTTTAATATGAAAAATACACTTATTAATTTTCACTTTTATAATTTAACATTTGCCTAAAATATCAAAGTTAAAGTGTTATTGAAGTAGTAAAAAATTAAGTAAGTAAGGAAATTATGATAAAAATTACATTAAATTTGTCAAACGATCCAGCAATATCCTCAGCGGGTTTAGTCATCAAACAGTCAACTGCATCTTTTAAAGTCGCAGTTGGACAGTTAAGCACTTGCGCTTGTTTAATAACCAAATGTTTTTGATGCTTTGGAGTTTCTGAGTGGGTTGTTGGAGCTCCACTCATTGCTATGACACGATGGAAAAGACCTCGGGACATTGGTGATAACATATGCAAAATCGCACTCCAAGAACCTGCGCTGTAGCCGGAAATTGTAACGCGATCTGGATCGCCGCCAAAATATTGTATGTTCTTTTGAATCCATCGCAGTGCCATCACTTGATCCTTTAGACCCATGTTGCCTGGGATCAATGAATCGCCGGTGCTTAGGAATCCTAAATTAGAATAGACGATGGTATATATAAGTTGCTTTTTGTTTACTTTTAATCATTACAAAGTTAATTAATAAAGATAAATTTTATTTAATTGAACCTAAAGATCCCAAGCGATAATTCACAGTGACTAAAACAACTTCTTTGTCCAGTAAATATTCGGGACCAAATTGCGATTTTTGTGCAGAAAACGAATAGAAACCACCTGGATGAAAGAAGACTATGACAGGTCTGGGGATATGGCCTACAACTATGGGTAACTGAAATCAGAAATTATGAGTAATTAAAAATTAGTGTAAGTTTTGATAATTTTTTTGCCATTTTTGGGGGTATGATAATTTAGTATAAATAAACAAACAATGCCGGAATTATATCAAACTTTTTTTAAATTTATATAAACATTGATTATTTAAGAGTTACTTAAATATACGTAATATATTTAGTTGTTTTTTTATATATTATATAAACTAATATATTATATGAGCATACTTGTCTCGTGTAAATATTTAAACGAAGACAATCTTCAGACGTTTCCATGGTAGAATTAGCTCCCTTAGGTTGAGGACAAGCTGGTCGTTCTTCGGAAGCATCAAATATACCATTCCAAGGTTTGATAGGTCGAGGTGGCTGTTAATAAATTGTATTCAATCATTTTGTTCTATCCATAGAAATTGTAAATTTTTAAAAATATTTAATCTAAGTAAACAGAAAATATAATAAAAAAAAATAAAATTAAAAAATCTTGTTTAAAGTTAGTTAATGTTTAATTTATTTAATTTTAATGTAAATTTACCTAAACGATAGAAGAATTGTTTTATATGTAAATGTTTAAACTTATCAAAAATAATCAAATATAATATAAATATAAATAAAAAATAATATTCACCTTAAAACGATATTCTCCAGTTGGCGGTTCTGCATATCTGATTCCATAAAAAACGTGCATATTATTTTCATCTCTAGTTCTTATAGTATTTCCTTCAAGTCTGCCCGAATTCGTGATAATTTCGACACTATGTGTATGGTACTTTTTTATAAATTGACATTCCGCAAAATTAATCAGAATCGCTAACGCGACACACGCACATTTAATAAAACGCATCGTCACTAGTAAGATTTTAATTGCACGCAAATTTCATATTCGTGTCTTATATCTTCCGATGATGAACTAAATTCTGCAACTGACGATAACTTGTTGAGTTGATTACATTTGTACTCATTTCCTGCTGATCGTTGCTCCCTCCTTTATTACTATCCGATGTATTTGCATTTAACAGTTAGAGATGTTTAACTTTAAAAAAAAAATGTTTAACCAGTTAAAGTAATAGAGTATATATATGTATATATAAAACATTTATTTAAAGAACAGTTTTACGTTGCTTTAATAATTTTATTCTATAAAAATAAGATAACAAATATCGTAGACAATCAACAATTTTCCGTCTGGAAATTCCACGAGGAAATTTGTTGTTATAACTGGATATAAATTAATAAAATGTATCAAACAGAGTAATAGTTCAAGAAATTAAAAAAAAAGATGAGATTAAAGTTTTGTTTTGAAGAAGAAAAAGGTATGTTATATTATAATCATGTATAAAATCAAGTGAAATTTCTAGACTGTTTACTTATGTCTATAATAATAATAAAAAAATATACTATTATGAAAAAAATATATATATGACATTGATGCACTTAAAAATCAATAAACAAATATCATACAATAATCATTAATAAGATTGTTATTTTTAGTATATTCCTGGTGTTTCAATTAAAAGTAATAGAAGGAAAATCATATTGAACAAATTAAATAATAACAGAATATGTATATTAAACTACAATTGTACATTCAATTTGAAAATGTATACACTTGACTCTCTCTGCGAAGATAATCTTGCGATTGGAAACGATGACCAAGAACATGAAATCAATGAATGATGTTGCATTAAGTCATAAAAATCATCTCGTAAATTATATTAATTTATTACTACAACCTATAATATGTAACAACGTTGAATTTTTTTAAAGAAAATTGTAATTTTATTTTTCAAGTTTGTGACAAAAATATGTTCTTAGAGAGAGAGAGTCGATTATAGTTTAAATGCAAAAATTACTGAAGGTTAAAATTAATGATGTAATTGAGTGTTTATTATTTACAAATTTATATCATTTTCGCTATTATTACGCTTACGATGTATTAGTATAGCTGTAATGTGGTAACCTGATCAGGCCCCCATGGTGATACTTAAATTTGACAGAAATACCTATTATAAATAATAATTATCATAGGAAGCTGAAATAGTATATTTCGCAACTAAGGAGAAAAGTTACACTTTCAAGGGCAAGTTTTCTCTTGTTGCGGGCGATATTTTTTCATATAAGTGTATCGAAAAGATTTTTTCCCCAACACGAGAGATAAAAGTGGCACTTATGAGGGAAGAAAACATGTGTTTTCGATATTATTAAAATTAATATGAAAGTTGCAATGTTCATTGTAAATGTAATGTATTTAATTGTAGTATACTCATAGTAAAATGTGTCCATTTTGATCAAAGTTCGAAGATTACAATTATTTATAGCAAATGTTTCTATTAAATTTGTTTAATTAATTTATTGACTTTTTAAGAATCAGTTTATTATTTCTAAAAATATATTTTCATAATAAACATACTATTGGTAACATAATAATACATGTTTGAATAATAATTAATTCATTATTTGTATTTGAACAATTAACAAAAGAAAAATGTTGATATTGAATTAACATTTATCAAGTGAATATTTGCACAAAAAATTAGGATATTGGTTTTAGGTAATTGTTAAATGTCGTTTCAATTATTCATATTAATAATCATTTGATGATTTGTGATAACAAAAAAAAACTAAATTTTATTTTGAATATTATAAAAAACAGATTTATTTTTCGTTTTATATAAATGTCCATTGTACATTTCTTTTAATAGTTTCATATTTGATGAAAATCATATTTTTTAAGTTTATTTAAATATAAAAATTATAATTCATGTCTTAATAATGCATATAAATATATTTATTTAATTACACGATGCATTCTCAATAAAAAATCCTTCAGTTCTGTTTTTCTTCCCGAATTTCCATGTCAATGTCATCAGCATTATCCTAAAAAACATATTTTATTGTATTTGTTAAGTTTACAAAAACAAGTATTCAAAAAGTTATTGATTAAACAAGCGATTATATTGAATATTTGCCTTGTGATGATGTTTTGGGAGTAAACAGTGTATAACTGGTGTATATAATTTTTTGTCCTCGGGATTATATCGGTTCACGCCGGTGAGCCACGAAACGGCCAAACCCACAATGATAACCGTTAAGAACCCAATCCAAGTATACCATAAATACGACATTCTATAAAGAAAGAATGGCTGTTCTCTGAAAAATAATCCATAAATTCAAATTATCTGTTTGCAAAGTTTTTGATAACAATGTTATTTTTTTAATTTAATTTTTAAGAAACAAAAAATGTTTCTTTGGAGCTTTTTTTTATACCTTACGGCATCTTCAATGATATATGATAAATTGGCGGCGGTTTTTTTCAAATTCTCCGGGCATCCTTCAACGGAGATGGGCTTCACTGGAAATCGAATTTCGCCTTTTGAAATTGCCGCCTGAGTTCCAAAGGAAATCCAGGCGACTAAGTTTAGACTAACTATTGCTCCGATTAATGCGCCCTATAATCATAAAATCATATTATATTGCAATTTAAGTTTTAAATGCAACAGGTTATTTTTTCACGTTTGAAATACAAATTTAAAAGTACCCTTGAATTTGCATGCGGGAAAAACATGCCAAGTGTAAAAATGCCGAGCAATGGGCCTGCTGTTATTCCCGAAAGACTTTTGCCAGCCTAAAAAACAACATTTAAAAAATGAAATATAATATATTTAACTTAATTAAGCAATTATGCAAAAATATTAACGTACAAAATTAACCTTGATAGCCATCATTTTATAAAAGTTGTATTTGAACCCTGCAATGTGCAGTACAAAAACAAAGGGTCTTATTTTAAGACATTTTTGATGAAAGAAACACGACAAATGTCTTTATATAAATTTTATGTAAATTCTTTATACATATGCCGACTATCAGGGAATAGTTGAACATTTTTTAATTAAGATAAAAATAATGTATATCCTAGTAAAAAGGATCGTATATTGTTCATATATAAAACATATATTAATAATATATTATTCAAGAAATCATATATATTGATTATATATTGAGCATATATGGACTATGTATGGATTACTTTTGTAAAGTGCTAATAATACACTGCCAATATATGGTCCATATATGGAAAATATGCAAATATATATGGTCAATATATTAATAGTATATAATTTGCTAAAAATAATATATTGTTAATATATATTGACAATATATCGACAATATATGATCCTTTTTATTAGCGTAATTTATCGAAATATAATATATAAATATATCATTTTGTTGTACTAACTTGTATTAGTGTGCTTAACTTTTCAACGACAAACACAAGTGCAACACAAATAACTCCAATTATAACAACGATTACTTTCATGATTCGACTTGCATTGATTTCCGAAATTGGTCTTCTTAAACAAGGTTTAATCATGTCTTCGTAAATTACACCAGCCATTGCATTCAATCCCGTGGACATTGTACTGTAATTATGTGTAATTTATAAATTAGACAAAGAAGCACGACAATTGTATCTTCTTTCATATGTACAATTATTTTGTGTAACTTTTTCAATTGAAATAATTTTATCCATATTTTGCAATGAGGAAATGGATTTACATAGAAATCTCATAAAATGTACTTTTCGTCTCAAATGTTATACAAAATTAACATGAAATTCGCATAAAATCTATACTCTGATAAAAAATAGTCTACAAAATTTGCATGAAATTTACATTTAACGGTTAATTTGGGGTGATTTTTGTATACCTTAGTGCAGCGCTAAAGACTCCGGAAATAAAAAGACCCGGTAAACCGGGCACTGATCTAGCCAACTCCATCACGTAAAACGGTAATAGTTGATCCGGTTTTCCAATTTGCTATAATTAAAAAGGAAATATTAAATTACTTCGACCGAATAAATTGAACGTCATTACTATAAGGATTTGCTATTTAGTAAATTTAATTAGAAATATTTTACCTTTGTTGTTATAGGATCACAATCGTAAAAAGCAGCAAAAATGACAATGCCAGTGTAACAACTCATGGATACAATTGCAACAATTCCAATGGCCATTATCATAACCGTTCTAAAAATAAATTCATTTTTTAACGGTTTTAAAATAAAAAGAATGCTTAAAAATTATATTATTTGTCAAAATAAAAGTTCTTAAATAAAGAAAAAGCTAAACATTATTTCTCTTACATATTTGCTTTCATGAGATTAGGCATGGCCAAACATCTTTGGACCATAGCTTGATTGACTGAACACGTGGCCAACCAATTTAAATAGTTTCCAATCACAACTGACCAAAACGTGTGCCTTACAGTTGGATCTGGATTCCAACTGAAAAATCCATGCATAAATCTTAAGAATAAAAAAACCATTGATAACTGTAGTTTTTACTTATAATTATTATTATATATAATATATATAAAAATATATAATAAATATAAAAAAACGTTATATAATTATATATAATAGTATATTTTGTATCAAAGGAGATAAAATCAGATATTCACTAAGGAAAAAGAATTTCTGTTTGTGATGGTGCAAACGATACTTTTTGTTACAAGGAAGCCGAAATTGCAGTTTTTAAAAATTGTACTGGTTCTAAAAATTGCACTTTCGGCACCGCGTGACAAAAAATATATAAATAATTATCTTTAATTTCATTCTTAAATAAAATAAAAAAGCTATTAAATTGTCCAATTTCCAAAATGCAGAAAATTGTTTAAGTTTAAATAAGAAATGAATATAAAGAAAAATATCCTCTTATACGTCTAAATAGTACCTATCCCCGCTGTTTTTCAACAGCGGTCTCTCTACACTCGCAGTCTACCCTACTTGAAGAATTCGATTCTGCCGGTGTCAACATTCCTTTTCCAAACTTCATCCAGTCCTCCAACTTGCTTCGTTCCCAGTATCATCACTGTTATTACACCTCCGAACATCACTACTGTTTGAATTGTATCAGTCCAAACAACAGCTTTAAGTCCACCCTAAACAATACATTTTTACATTACTTTTATTACTTATTTATTTTATTTATATATTTATTACTTATTTATTATTTTTATTTTATTAACATGAACAATTTTGGTTTAAGTCTCGTCGATAGAATGTTTTCTTTATTTAAACAATGTGTGAAAACGTTCTTGCAAATAGTCATTCAAATTAATTAGAAAATTTAATCTGATATATCTTATATCAATTTATTAAAATATTTAAACTGAAATATAATACTTACCACTGTGGTATAAAATATGCAGACAATGCATACTAATGGTGTAATTAAGTGCAAGTCAACGCCAGTTACTTGATTGAATGCTAATGCTGGAACGTATATGACCAAAGGTATATAAAGTAGCTGCAAAAGTAGACAATAAACATTCAATTAAAACATGTAGCCAAATTAAAACAAAATTATTAATGAAATGCGCCTGAAAAATTACTGTCTGTAACAGGATTTGGACGACTAAAAACGATTTTCCTATTTACCTCCCTTTATTGTGCTTCACAATAATTTGCTTTGGGTTCCTCTTTAGGTATTTACTTTGTTTTTATAGTACACCCTGATACAAGCATTCGGGAAAAAATCATGAATATTCAATAATATTTCATTGAAAATTTCTGTATTACTGAACATTCAGTAAAATGTCAATTTTAAATATAAATTTTTATATTAATTCTGCGTGTATGTTGAATTAATTTTAGTTTTTCCCGTGTAAGATAAAATATTGAAAATGTATTTAACAGTTAAATTAACTGTTTTTTCTGTTAAAAAAACTGACAAATATTAGTTATAGCTCGGTCTTTACTATAATATATTCAGTTAATACTACGAATGGTTTAGTTTAACTAAAAATTGTAGTTAAAGAAACCGAATATTCAGTTGTACTGAAAATTTATTTGAAAATATCAATTAAACTTACTGCAGGAATAGTAGATATATTAAATTTTAAGATATTCACTTGAAATAAAATTTTTACTGTTTTCTAAACAGTAAAAGAATCCGTTTTAGTATGCAACAGTCCAAACAAGACAGTAAAAATTCAGCCGCATAGCACTAATTTTTTTGTTTACAGTAAATGAAGTTCGATTACACTGTCTAAAAATAACTTTTCATTTATTTTTTGTGTGTACGATTTCCAAGATTAATTTTAATATCAATGTGTGTATAAAAACTTTTGATTTTGTATAAATTTAAAAAATTATATTTTTTGATTCATCTGTTTCTAATGAAACGTTTGCATAGCTTATTATCTTGAACCAGTTCGCTCAATTAATTGATGCTTTATAATGCAAAGTAGTTTAACTGGTTCATTAAAGTTACAATAATAAGCAGTCTAACGTAACAATATTTTTTTATAATAAATAAAATAAATGAAAATATTATGAAGACTTATGAGTAAATATATACATAAAATGATGATATTTCATTTACCATTTTAATTAAAAAAATTAAAGTTCCCAAAAGTCGCACGACGTTGTTGAATCTCATCTTCAAGTACTGAAAGCAATAACATAATTAAGTTAACAAAAATAGTTAAGTTTGCGAGAACTATGCAAATTACTAAAAAAATAATGCAAACTTGTTTGTAATTTTATTTGAGTTTTTAAATTATTAATTTAAATTTTTTGACTTTACAAAGCAATTTTCATTATTGAATTTTTTGTTTATCATTTTGAAGATATAATTTCTGTAAAATTCTTGTATTTCTATTAAATTGTATTAGTAAGTCAATATTTTTTAAAAGAAAGTATAATAAATGTTCATAAATTAAGAAAGTACTCCGAACAAAGTATTTTTGTTCTGGATTATTTACGCAAAATGCTAACATATATCCAAGCTCAATTTTTTCTACAAAAGGAAATATCTCTTGTTAAAAATATGGAGATGTATTTTTTTACAACATATTTGAAATATAACCTTATACGTAAGAAACGTCGATTTGTAGTAAAACAAAAAACATTAAATTTACTGAACCTACTGTAAAGTTTGGTAGTTTTTACAAGATATTTGGATTTGTCCTGACATTATTAGGTAAAAATCCTATTGCCGACGACAGTCATATTGACTAATTTTTATCATATTGTATCAAACAAATAATTGTAAAAAAAAATATTAAATGTTATGATTTTTTCCTAAAATTATATTTTTTTTATTTAAAATTGTAATTATAAATAAAACTTTGCATTTTTCATTTCGTTACTGTAAAAAATGGTAATTTTTATTATAAAATGTTCTCTGTGTTATCTTTACAAAAATTCAACATTTCTTAAAAATAGATCTTTCTTTTTTTTGGAGAAACTCGTTTCAAATTTTCCATTTAGTGTAATAAATTTTATAATTTTTTATAATTTATGTAATAAATTAAATAAAATTTAAATCATATTTGAACAAAAATTTACCTCATATGACGAAGTTATTTGCAAACGATAAAAAACCGGTAAGTAAACCACTGCCATAGTTAGTGAGACAAAACAATCTGCTATCACAACTGTCCATAATTGTGTTCCATAAACGTACATTTCGGCAGGGTATCCTAATATTGCTATGCCTGATATATAACTGTATAAAGTGAAATTATATAGTGATAGTGATATATACATTCGAAATAATACCCGGTAAAAAAAGTTCCAGGTTTGATCAGACCTGGAAAATGAATCGATCTGATTTGATGATCTGATCAGATCTAAGCCTAATTTTACAACATTTTGTATGTATTTATAAAATTAGATAAAATTGTATTTTATTAAAGCAATGAAAATCTAATGAAATTCATGTCTCATTTTACAAAATTTTATAAAATTAAGCCTAGATCTGATCAGATCAGATCCCCTTTGATAAAATTTCATTAAAAAATGCATATTTTCATACAAACAGGACAATTTCCAGGTCTGATCAGACCTAGAACTTTATCGGGTATTAAAAACAAATTTACTATATTTAAACATTTGTAAAAATGTAAAAAATGATGTCTAAATCGTATAAATTTGCAGAAAAATGTATCATTAATTCTATCAAACAACTCTTTTGTTAACATATAATGGCATTAAACTTGTCTTTCATTTACCTTGCAATGAGTGACATGCTTATAGGAAAAATGGCCATTTTTTGTCCACCCATAAGATATTCCTTAACAGCATTTTTGCTGTTTCTTGCTTTATAAGCGTGATAAATCCCCACAAATCCAGAAACTCCTAACATTCCCGTAAAAACTGCAATATCAATCGTAGCAAAATACTTTTTCGGTCTAACACCATCTTCATCCATCCTGGCAATAAATTGATAGAATATTTTTTGTCGTAAAAAATAATTGTACAAATAAATTGATTCAAACGGTGATAATAATAAACGAAATCATAATTAAAATTGAACCGGAAATAATGGAGAATTTTAGGAAATGATAACCAGGTCAAAGTGAGAGCACTTAGACACAGAGACTGCGACTACACTTTATGAACGTCGACGGACAACGCTGAAAATGTTCCTAGGTGATTGAATAATTACGCATCGTAGAACTGCAATCTTCACTCTAATTGTTCAAAATGGTTAAACGTGCCTAGTATATATAATATGTATGAAAGGGTATCTAAATCGGAGTTACGGCACCTCGTTGAATTATTAAGCTATTTATTTTCATTATGAATTCAAATAAGACTAAAAAAACGAATCAAAAAGAGGAAAATGTTTTGACATTTCGTTAAATATTAAACTTATTTTATTCAATTTAATATGTATTTTCATTGATTCTTTGATCTTTTTCTTCAGTGATTTGATCGGAAAAGTTTTATATTGAGAGAAAAACAATATGAATACCTTAACGGAAGAAAATATATTTCCAAATATATGCAAACATATATGCACATATATTTTCGGCAAAGAGTTATATATTTAATATATATTTAAAATCTATTTATAAAAATTTAAGTACAAATATATTTGCAAAATATATGCAAAAATATATTTACATACAAAAAATATATTTGAGTTCTATTTTCAAATATATTTTAGCAATAAAAAGTTATGTATTTTGATATATGTTGTGATTTATATTTTTGTCCGTACCGGATATTTGCTACAAATAATAGTAATCTTGCAAAGTTGCAAGCAAAGAACGATATTTTACTATGAAAGCGTAAAATAAGTTAATTTCAGTGCAGATGAAAAGATACATACAATTGGGAATATATGGAGGCAAGCAATTGTTTAAAGTACAAAACTATAAAATACGAAATAAATCAGTGTGAAAGATATAATTTACTTATCATTTTTTAACTTTTATTATGCATAAGAACAAAATGTTTATAATAATTAGATGCGAGATATACCAGAACACTGTTTCAATAAATTTGAATTGAGACTTTGATTAAATTCATCAATAATTAAATGTTCTCGATTTGAATTGTGGAGTTCTCGATTTATGTAATGACTTTGGCCTCAAAATGGATTAACAATATACTCTCTTTCTATATTATATTTTACATTTTACATTAATATACTAAAGTTTAATCTATAAAATACATTAAAGATTACTGTGAATATCTTTATTTTCTAAAGTATTTGATTTATAATCTCTAAATTAGATATTAAAAAATAATCGTCTAATGATAAAAATTGAAATGATTAATTTTGCGAAATTATGATTGTTTAATTAAACGAAATTTTGGAAAGGGGTGTTTAAAATAAATATAATTACATGAATTATTACCACAATTTAATTTAATAAAGATCACAAATTCTTGGTGTGAATTGTTTAAAAATACAAACATTTATTGAGCATATACAATGAAACGAAAAATATATGTGAAAAACTGTCGAAAGTGTAATTTCAAACAATTAAAATGTTTGCACTACTTTTGCATATAACTATATAAGTACATCACTAAGACGGTGATAAAGGAATTAATATCCTGCATTCTGGAAGACATTTGGCAATCTAAGAAGATTCCAAATCTCATTTAATATTAAAAGCATCAATTTAAAATTAATGCAACGTAAACTGTTGAAAATTGAGATTCATTTCATTCAAATTTAGTTGAATAAATAACTGAATAAAATAATCAAGTACAATTTTAATGTAAACTAATATCTAATTTATTTCATTCAACTAAATTCGTTTCTTTTGCTTATTTTAAAATGTATCTTAAACATAAACTATATATTGCTAATTATATCTATATTTTAGTCATAAAGATTAATCGAGTTTTCTGGTAAATAAAGAGACGGACAAATACTCTTTGATTTACGTAAAAACGAGATTTATCTTATACAAAATGCTCTTACAATGTAGATGCATTTTGCTCGAAAAGCTCACATGGACGGAGTTTCTGATAAGAGTTTATGAAATATATATATATATCAATTATTTACATATGTACACTTTTGAAATTCAAACATTTACAATACTTATTCAAACTTACTAACTAATTAAAATTGTTAAACTTAATACGCAACAAATTATTGATATGTACAATTTCCTTTTTATACAATTACTAAATTACTTTTGTTTAATGACGAAAAAGATAAGTACATAAACAAATATTACCAAATTAAACATTTTTTTCGATAACAGATCAATCAATAAATTTATAATGTTTTTGAAAATAACGTTTGGTATGTTCGAAATTGCAGTTTTCATATTACACTCTAATTTATGCAATAGTATATCATGTAAATTTGTCTTATCACTAGAGTGAAAATAGTTTAGTCAAACCGTTATACTTTAACGGACAAAAGTTAAGAGAGCAGAGTGATCGCTGCTTAGTAGAACGGTTATGCTATTATGGAGCAATAAGTAAGTGTACTAAAATAGAGATACGGCAGATCTCTCGCTGATATTGCTCTGAATTATGCTAAACTAGATTCAGTGTATTCTTAAAAATGTGTTTAATTAAGTTTGTACAATTTACTTTTAAAATAAACAATATAAGAAATTATAAAATAGTCGAAATGTTTAAAACATTTCAATTTTACGTAACAAGATTAAGTCACACAGCCGCAAGGTCAATATTGCGTATGTTAATATGTATATATGTTATAATTAATTGTTAGTATAAATATTGATAAATGAACACATTTTGTATAAGAAACAGTTCTTTTGATATTTTCTACTTGTATGACATTGCAGTGCCAGCCAAATTTCATTGGATTACTTTATATATTGAACATATTTTTAAAAAGCAAATCAAGAAGTACGGTGTTGTTTCTGGTCAAGTATATAAAAGTCTACACAGTAAAAAAAAATATTTAAATATTTACACGATTTCGTGTAAAAATACAAATTAATGTCTAAAAAGTGTTAATTGTACACCGATCGGTGTACCAACAGCCAATCATAATTATACTTTAGATATATTTACACCTTTGGGTGTAAAAAATTACACCGAAATTTTTACACTTTTACACTGGCACGAGATTTTTTTTACTGTGTATACATTTTTTTATTTTTTAATTTTTGTTTCCTAATTTGTATAAATTTGTAATCTGCGGTCGCTGTATCATAAAAATAGTAAAAATCAGTGGATTTTTTTCGCGCATAGATATTTTTTTCAAAATTCGATGAAATTCGATATATCGATATAAATATACAAATTTTGTATCTGAAAAATATTGTTATAAAAAGTGGTATCAGTTTTATCGACTAAAGGTAATTTATCTACCATAATATATTTTTGTTATATCTCGAAAAAATATTATATTTTAACAAAGATTAAATCAATGGTTTGGTTTAAATCAAATTCACATTTTTTAAAGTGAATACGAAATTAAGAAAAAGAATCAGATGCAGTAAGTCTGAGTTTTTTTAATTTTTTAAATATTATTAGAAAATTAAAATTTGTTAAGTTATATTTTTACCATTTTATTCTTGCTGAGTTTGAAATAAAAATATCGTTAAAAAATAAATAAAATTGCGTGACAATACGAAACTCATCAGTAATCTAAACACAAGAACGTGATGTTGCAACATATTTGGACATGCTTTCAAGGTTTCAGTTCCGTGTTCACGGAACTAAAATCTTTGATATAGACTATAGAAGAGGCATAAATGCTTTCGTTACACTATCAACTAATTAATTATGCACCCTAAAATTCAAGCTCAGGTATGCGTACGATTTGAACGCATGAAATCTACTACAAACATTCTGATATATAACAATTACCAACAAATAAATGAGTTTTCTATGAAAAAATAAAAAATAAAAAGTATTTGCATGCGCTTGAATGGAAAACGATCATTTAATAAAAGTGTTATTAAATACAGTTTTTCAATAACATTTAAGAATTGTAAATCATCAGACTCATAACATGTTTACGGTGGAAAAAGATGCAATAAGCATACTTGAAAAATGAATTTCATCTGCAACTTTTTTCTTAATATTTTTTAAAATATACTTTTTCCAATTTCTAATGAGGCTTGAAATGTTTCACTTTTTTTCATAGTTAAATTTTTTTTCGATAGAAAATACTTCGAAGGAAGAGTAATATTTCTTCTCTTCCAGGCCACATGGGAAAACCGAAAAAAAATAAAAAATGTATTTGATAACTTATATGCCAACTAGAACGAGCTTTCACGCTTTGTGCGTTGTTGCGATACTTCTGGACTTGGAGTCATGGCAGGATTATCATAAGCATACTCAATCGTTGAGTCTTCGCTTGGAATTTTTCGAGACAACGTCGTGCTTGAAGTACTTGGAGTTGCATTTCCAGCGCAGGAATCATCCTTACACGAATTGTTGGGACTTTGTGTAATCATTCCACTGATAGTTGGCATTGTAATACGTAAACCATTTTGTTGCTTTATGGTAGCCGATTCAACGTCCACTTGTTGAATTTTGTTCCCAGACGATGATTTCTGCAAAACGGAAAAGGCTACTTTTAAGATCTTTATAAATAGTTAACAAACTTATAATCATTGTGTAATATTCAAGTTTAAACTTTTAAACTCGAATATTATAATATTATAATAAATTAAAAAATTACAGCTTATATTTACCTTAAACCATTTTCTCTTTCTCCAAGTCTTTGATATGATATTCTTTGCTTTATTTAGTTTCAAAAAGTAGGTACAGGTTGCAAGCATTGCAAGTATCAGAAAACATACTAAGCATATTAACGCCGTTACTGTGATTTTCAGACTTCTTAATTCATCTGTAAAAAAGGAAATAACCATTTATCGTTTTCATTTTATGTTTATGTTTAACATTTACTTGAATATAAAAGTAAGTTATAGTAATTAATAATAATTAATAAAGGGTGATGCCCTTTATTCATTATTAAAATACATAAAATATTGAATAGATCAAATAAAATTGTCTTATAAGCATGGAAGTTAAGAAATATCGACCAATCTAAGTTCAGAAAGTCGATCCGACTATAAGTTCTCCCATGAACCCGATCCGGTTTTCGCCAATGACTCATCATCACAAACACACGCATCAAACTGTATAGTTATTTATGTATAATTAAACTCACCACTCAGATCCGACCGCAAAACGTATCTCTGATCGTGCAGGTATTCTGAAATAAGAGAATAATATCGTTTAAGAAAACATCAGAATTTAGATGTTAAAATGATATTATGATAAAGTTAGAAAAAATGTTTGAAAGTCATTAAATAAAATTTTTATATTTATTTACATTTAATATTACATTTTAATATTACATTATACAATTTATAATGTTAAATAAAAGTGCTTGCTTCAAATCATATATTTTAAATATTGAAAAATTGAAAAGTTTTATGTTTTGTAAAATTACTGAAAAGAGTATTTTTCAATATAATTTTTGCGACTTCATCTCAGAAGCATAAATCCAAGAAATCGTAGTTTTATGAAGGAAAAAACACCTTATCTTCAATGAGATCGGCGATACGTTACGGGGCACTTGTGTATACATTGTGATCGAAGCAATTAATTCACATGAATGTTGAATGAATAGATATACAAGAAATAAATCATTATCATAAATTAAACGTCGATTACATTATTCGACTCCATTTATTAATGAATATTGAATTCAAATTACAGATGAGATCATACCTCAATAAAAATTGTGCACTTTTTTAGTAACAGAAAAAACCGAATCGTATAAATATATAATTCACAGGTACTACAGTTTGATAATGTTTGCGCGACAGGTTACCATCGCGACATTGAATAACGTGAGGCAAGCGATTGCGGAAATTCTACCGCCGGAATTCAGAATGCCTAGATGTTTGCTAAACTGAATGCGAATTTATGTTTCTGTGCATTTTTACTAACAGAAATATTTTGAATTATCAAAAGAATTTCTGATAAAAAATAAATAATAAATTAAAAATTAAAAAAAAATTTAAAAAAAAATAAAATCAAGTTTTTAAGGCCTTGCTGTTATTTTGAAGATTGTATTTAGGCATACTTTTAACGTTTAATTAAAGCACTTTAAGGATTTGATAAAAAAAAATTAAGGTTAAGGTTCTTTAAACTTTGTTTGAACATAATACAGTGTTTAAAAATGTATATTAGTTTCTTTTCTTTATGTATTTCATCAAAAATATCAGAAATAATTTATTTTTGTGTAAAAATATATCCAAAGATAAATAATTATTACAAATAATTTATTTTACATTTATCGTGTTAAACGCGAAATAAATAAGTAAAGTGTTATTCGTATTAACTTTGAAGCGCGGGGTTATTTTGTTAGTGGTTACGACACTGCTATAGTAAGTTGAGGAAGCTACACGTCCGTTGACGTTGCACCTGACGGACCTGCGCTACCATCCTATACTAACGATGAGTCATCTTTGGTCCTGACGTTCTTTCTTATTTATTTTTGTTTCTCAATTATTCCTTTCACCGGAGTATCTTTTATCGACGTCACAATCGGCATACATTTTTTTACAGTTTTTTTTCTTTTTTTTCTCTTTAATTTAGAATGAAGTATTACGAAATATCTTAAATCAAAACTAAATGGGGTTGGATTTAGAAAGTCGAAAAATCGTCACAAAAGTATTATGCCGGAACAAATTTTACTTATCAAAAATGATGTTTGTAATTTGTTTAATGTATAGTTTTAGTAACATTTGCAATTATTTTATGAAATTTGATTCTAATTTTTTATATGTCTGTGAAATATAAGTGTCATTGTATTAAAGTCTTTAATTTCTATTGTTATATTTGTTTGATTAAACACCATGTATCGTCCTTGCAAGAGAAACGAAATAATCTACTGGTTTGCTTGTAAAACGACGCTATGTAATTTAAATCCAAGTGGACAGCGTGTTTCTTAGAATTTTATTTTGTTGTATTTGTAGATAATGAAATGTATTTTTTTTTCATTTTCTTGACTGTAGAAGCTGGAAATGTTATAAATACTTTTCGATAATTTACTGCATTGAAAGGCTTGTAATACATATTGCACAATTGAAAACAAATATCAAAAGTCATATTCATACTCTGCAGTAATAATTTAAACAATAACAATCGCTAAATATTAATATTGTGATTATTTATAAGGATTCCATGATTTTCAAAAAAAATTTCAATACGTGAAAGTATTATTAAACAATTTTAAATCTACTTTTATTTTTTAAAAAATATTGCAAAAAAGTTAGAAAAAATTAATTTTAAATAATTATTGTTTTCAATATCTGTTCAATGTTTTATGATTTAATTCATACTTGAATATACCTATCATAAAATATGGAAATATCTTCTTTCGCATAATTAAAATACAGTATTAATGAATTTAATCTTATATATATTTTTTTCTGAGTAATTGTGAAAACATAAATTCGTTAGTATTAAATAAGTTGCATTTAACAATAAAGATAAGTTTTATTTAAAAACATTACTCATTTACGTTTCTTAATACATTAAAAAAGAACTAAATTTACGTACACTTAATTTATGACAGTATATATGTATAAATTTCATGCAAGTTACACAAAAAATATTTGATGACTAGCAAAATCCTTCAAAGCGAAATTCTTATTTGCAGGAAGTTAATTTTTGCACGTCGTGAGTGTAAGTGGAATACTGTAATGTTTGTTAAATTCAATTTTATATCTCGTTAAATTGTTACATAAAAAATATTCTTTTAATAATGTTTTTTGAATGAAAATATTTTTTTTATACAATGAGTGAAATATATTATAAACATTTATCGTCAATAATAGTTGCGACAAAAAAGCAAATTTAACTATATGAAAATATGTAAAATATGTTGTACATATTCCACATGAACAAAAATATATTTCTAACAAAATATATATATGTATGCATACATATATTTTTGGCGCTAAAAATATATTTCCGGCAGAAATATAGACAAAAGTATATATTTCATATATATAAAATAAAGAAAAATATATATTAAATATATATAAAAAGTATTTAATGGATAATATATTTAATACATAGTTAAAATATGAAATAAAAATATATTTAATTTAAATTTAAAATAAATTTGTATACATAATTTATATTTTTTATATATAAAAGCTACAAAAAATCGGGTTTGTACGTAAATACATGTGCAATTTTGACTTTTATATTTTTTAAAATTACTGTATAGAAAAATTTATTTATTTTCTGCAACTTTTCAAAATAACTATTATTTATAATTTTATGTAATTTACCTTGACAATCTTGAACACAAAGCTCAGGTTGTCTATTGTGATTATTTCGATCACAAATAATTGAGCAAGGTCTGCATTGTTGATCGTATGGGCTGCAGTATTCCACAGTGGCACATCTTTTGTCACCGCACTTGACACCATCTGGATCTAATGTGGCTTCAGTTAACAGCGCAACGAACACCAAAATCACAAAAATACAGTGCACTCTTCGTAACATTTTTGTCACCTTTTTATATTTTTTTTAATTGAATCAACAACAATTATGCACATTAAGTACATTCAAAGATAAAATTTTCAGGCGAATCCATGTTGTTTATGAATCTGTAAAATGTTAGAAATACACTAATTAATATTGTTATTTTTTGTTTCGTATAATTGATCATAGTTTTGATCATCATTTTTTATCGAAAGAGGAAGCATTATTCTTGCTTTATTTAGTTTGACATAAAATATTGTCACGTGTTGAAAAATGAGTGTCGATTCTGCAGGTACACGGAAAGTAGCGTTAACATCTGAGTCAGCGGCATTCATGTCACTCGTTGGCATTCATAATTATATCTACGTTACATCACAAACCAATAAGCGCAATTATTAACTTGCCATGCGAATAAATTTACGTTCGAAAGAAAAGTAAAAAAAATTATATTAACGAGCATAAATTATATCAAGATTTTTCATTTTTTCTTTCAATCATTTCATTCATCACGACAAGTGTTCTATTAGCAAATTATTTCCGTTTCGCGTATTTTCAATTATAATGTGAATTTAGAAAAATAATCTTTGAACAATTTCTTGTTCGACGTAAAAGCATAATTTTTAATGTAATTGGTGCATTAATTATTAAAAAACTGATTAATTTTTTTGCATTTTTTGGACTGTAATTTCAAGGAAAACAATATCAAAATTTGCGACCCAAATGAGTTTGATAAAAATGAAATGTTCAGTCACGAAACGCTACGTGATAAAACAATGCCGCAGCGCATTGGCTGTATTGTTGTTCAAGTCGAGTTATAATGTATACGCGGTCAAACGACAGAGGAATGCCGCTTGACTGGTTTCAGCACCACCCAGCTTACATGATTTCGAAGGCACCATTTTCTTTATACACATGCAACAACGCAAATGCACATAACAAATGCCTATAAACAATTATTAACCAATTAAAACATCGCAAATCGAAATCGCACTTCAAACACTTTGCTTCGTAATTACTCTATACCTCAAAAATTTTCAAATTGCGCAATTTATTATGAAACGTTTGCAATTCTTATTTTACATTTTCAGTTTTCTCAGTTCACTCTTTTGTTAATGATTATTATGAATAATCAAAAAGTATTATGAAATTAATCAACCGAAATATAAGTTGTTCTTTTTATTCTTACATTTGACTTGTTGGATTAGAAACATAACACCGTTCACATTGCCGTTCTATTGTAATACGTGCGTACGGAAAACTGTACACCTGGACTGACTTTCCCTGCGCGACTGCAGACAGAAAGATACTTACTTATTGGTACCGGTTCAGGTTTGACTCCCACCCACAGAAGTCAGTTCCCCCTTCACACTACACCTGCGAAGCCTACCAGGTAGTTTCTTCTTGCCTTTCTTCTGACTTTACCTGTTGCATTTTAAACAACAGTCAACTTAATAGACCATGCCTATTCATGTTCTTAATTCTATTTTTTATCAAGTTGAAATATAGGAAAGAAAATCGGATTTGCATTTTGATACTTGAAGGTACTCCAAGAAAATAAAATCGGCTGAGGCTTTTATTCAACATTTTTAAGTGGCGGAATTTAACATTGTTTTGCATTAAAATATATATATATGCTAGACGAATGGCGATAGCAGTGCCGGAAAATACAGACCGCCGTCGTGAAAAATTGCAACTTTCAAATTTAAACAAATATATAAATACAAATAAATGCTTTTAAAACATACTTTTATACAAAGAAAAATAGTTTATATTATTTCATTATATACATTTTCATTTTATGTATTTTTAAGCCGAAATTTAGCGCGCGATAGATATCGTGACAAGTTTAAGAGATAAACAGCTCCAGCAGTCGAAAAACATAATTTATTCAACCAAATTTAACAGAAAAATTCGATCATTATGTTATATTTTATAACTTCTCAGATTAAATTTTATTTCTCTGGTATTTAAAATATTTCATATATAACAGTGAAATTATAAACATTTTATACATAACCATTAAGTAGTCTGAAAGCGGTAAAATTTACACCATTATTACATCTCTTTATTCATGTGAACTTGGTTTTACACCAGAATTACACTTAAATTTAGATGTAAGAATACCTACATTTTTACACCATGCTTACACTTCCTGATGTTGTAATTTACACCGCAATTTACACCGAAACTTTTGATGTAATTCTATTCTAAGTAGAATCGTCTATTTTTACACTATAATTGCATCTTAGATGATTTATTTTCTCTTTTACACCATAATTGTCAAATTAGAATATGCAATTTTAAACGAGTGTTTCGTTTTTACACATTAAATGTGTAACATAATTTACACCAAAACTCTTTAATGTAATAATGGTACAGAATCGTTAAATATTTACACCAATTCTTACAACACCATCATATTTTACACTGTTCTTTACACCGCATTTACACCTTCCATCAATAAGATATCTCAGATATAATAAATTAAAAAGAAGACAAACAATTAACAATTAAACAAACAAGATAAGCAATTTTATTTTTTTTGTAGACATACATTTCTAAAGTATTACATAATATATTTATTTCTATTTTTTTAGATTAAACATCCGCACTAAAGTGAAATTTAATTTTAATTCAAACTTTATTTTAGTAAAATTGGAAAATAACGTTCCAATTTTACTAAAATTGGAACGTTATAAAAAGTTCTTTAAAATTAAAAAAAATAAATAAAAAACATAATAATAACAACACTAATTACTAAAACTTTTTTCAATATAAGATACTGATATCAATAAATATGGTCAAATACATTTGCAAATCTTACTTGAAAAATCTTCAATTTGAGGAGTGAATCTACAATAAAATCTAATTTATTAACTAACATGGTTAAGGTGATTGCGCAAATGCTCTTTGTTTACATAAAATCAGTTCGGTTACGGTGTCCAGAAATAAAGTTTGTTTATTAGCAAAATTTATCCAGCAATTCTTCTATTCTTTAGGAATTGCTGGATCAATTTTGGTAATAAACAAACCCTTTTTTCGGCACCGTAACCGAACTGGTTTTATGTAAACAAGGGCACTTGAGCAATCACCTTAAGTACATTAATTAACTTTAGATTTTAAAATAAAAGCAAACTAAATCCTAAAATTATTAAAACACATGCCTGATAAGAAATGTCTTAAAATTCTATATTAAAAAGATATGAAATCATGTAAAGAGCCAAGTTGATTAATAAATTGAATCTCACACAAGAATACTTTTAAATTCCTTAAACTATCCAAATATATTATACAAAAGTGTCTCAAAACCTCTATATTAAAAAATCTACAATACCTTGAAACTATATCTTAAAACTCTTCATTAAAAAGATGCGAGATTATGCATATATATATATACTATAATACATTAAGTTGATGTTTACAAAACATTTCATTAGAAGTCTTCCTGGCTCAGTGTGTAAGATGTTTAAATTTCACGTTCGGGTCTTGGGTTCGATTCTTTATAATGCATTTTTGAACAAATATTATTACTCTAGCTGAAGCCCCGGCTTCGCCCGGGCAAACCCTGTAGTATACTATATATTCGACGGTCTTATGGAAAACTATGCTAACTCAGAATCTTCGCGAAAACTATGGTAATTCAAAATATTGGCGAAAACTATGACATCTCACTGTATTGCCGAAAAATATGCTATCTCGGTATATTGCCGAAACCGAAAACTATACTATCTCGATATATTACCGAAAACAATTATAAATTCACAAATTATTATTTATATTTTCATTTCATATAATAACTTTTTTCGTTGAATAATTTTTGATAATTTTGTGTATTAAATTTTGTAATTTTTTGTAATTAAAGCGCAAAGAAATGAATATAAAAATATCTATTAACGATTAATAAACAGCTAAAAAATATTTGTTAATAATTAATAAAAAACTTAAAAAATATTTGTTAAAAATTAATAACCAATTAAAAAATATTTGCCCACAATTACTAAATATGTAATCAAATTATTTCAAACAAAAACATAATGCACTTTTATGTAATAGGTTTTTAAATTATTGCTAACAATGTCATCTTTCAAAGTTAGGTGACACTGTTAAAAATGTTTATTATACGAACTGAATTTAAGTTGAATTATTGAAACGTCAAATTACTTATTGACATTTTAATTCATATTTTTACGTCAAAAATGTATGAATACCGAAACAGTATTATCATTTGTTGAAACGCTTGTCACGATTAATGGTCGAGTTAGAATGTCATTGATATACAATTCTAAAATATTATAAATGTGATTATATCGTAAAGTTTTGATTAAGTATATAATTAATTAAATAAGTATATAATTAAAAAGCCAATTTTTTACCTGATTCTTTATAAGAAAAAATGTTGTTGACAATGTCAATAGTTTCAGAACCTAAAAAAAAACAAATTCATGATATTTTGTTTTTGTTGTTGTTAAAATATTTGGACATAAGTACATTGAACTCAAGAATTTTTAAATAAACATATTTTTATAATAATTAACATATCACGTACCTTCATTTTAAACATTGCAGTCGCATAATTAAAGTAAATGTTGCATTTGATGTAAGTCTCAATTATGTTCGTCAAAAACTGGTTCTGTGGTACTTCTAGAAAGAATAACGTTTTGCTATTCTTATGCAGAATTTTGTATTATACATATTTAATGTATTATTTGTGGGAGTACATTAATTAAGCTAGTCAACTATATTTATTTAACTATTGCCTTATAATTTGA